>JACCGJ010023664.1:0-17534 GCA_013407085.1 Atriophallophorus winterbourni | reverse complement strand
GTTTCTGGCTGTTTCATCAGGTGGATACTGTTGTTTAGTGGTTAACTAAGTTATGCTTGAATGCCGCTGTTACATGTGGTTTGTACAACGAACAATGGTGTTCGAGTTGTACAAATCATTCGTAGTTGTAATAACAATAAATACAGTAATAACCTCTAAAGACATAAGTAACGCGTAGACCATCTATTAATAATTCGACAAATTAAAAAATACCCTCTGGATATAAGACGACATTCTAATTAAGTGTTGCAACAAAGCAATATTACAAACCTCAACTGTATAGAATCGTAGCAATGGAAACAATATACTCTATAAAGAAGTATTCAGATCTGAAGTAAATCCCATGACGGCCTGAGATATAAAAGAATAAAGACTAGTGTTACCACATTTTGGTTCAAGTTTTCTCAATCACACGAAAACGACAACTAAATTGGCGTTCAAAATTAAAGCAAAATTAAAGATCTCAATACGTCAGAAAAAAACATTAACCAAATGTCGAACATAAGACGAATGAAATATCCAACTATAAAACACACTAATTCTAATGATATGTAAAACGATTGCGAACAGTTTCGAAAATATGAATCTGCAATCAAACGATTTTTGAACCATGAACAAAGGCAGGTAAAGCTGCTGGTTGGTTATTGACAATATTCTCACACCGTAGAAAGTTATCGATTCCCTTCTGTAGAAGCTCTGAAAATTTAGAGAAAAGATGAGATGAAATATTGTGTTAGACATTTTCCATATCACTCAAAACAAATATTTTGATACCTGGATGAGGAATCAATCGTATGAATGAAAACTAATTCAAGCAATTAATCTTGTGAATCAGAAACACGCGGGTTGTTCATTGAGAATAAATATCAACCTCTGTGTGACCCATTTAATTCGACTATAAGAAGCGAGAACGTTAGAAGATCAAATCATCAAGCTTAAAACAGCCTTTTTGAAAATTAGTAAGTAAAAAGTATCAGGTTATTTTAATGGCTAACACTCGGTGGATGAAGGAATAATTCACATTTGGTATGACTGCAATATTGGTGTATCGTATCATGTAATAAAGTAATTGTGAGTGTGAAATAGTTCGATTTGATGGAACGTTTGTATAAACCATTTGTTAAATGCAACTTTGATTAACTGATAGCAGTGTGTAGCATATGCGAAATACCACTCTTATATCTTACCGTAGAACACGTTGACTGAACGTTATTGTGAATGAACAGGTTGGACATGCCATTTTTCGCCGACAATGGCGTACTAGCAAAACGTGTATACCATTTTCCACTATTTCAAGCAGCCTGGATGGTTACCTGATGAGTGACAAGATAACTTATCAAGTCGTTGTGTGTGTGTGATTAAAATGCATGAAAACAAGCATTTTGTTCAACATTATGGGCTCAGCTTCATCTACATGAGTGTGGATACATATAATTGAACATGTTGTTCTTGCCAACCATAGTCAACATTGACGTAAAAGCGCAGTTTGCTTACGATTTCTCCACTGTTTCAAGCGAAAACGGATTATTATCTTACTGTCCATACCAATTAATTGAAAACAAAGCGAAACCGTCTTAGGTTCAGCGTGATGGTAATGCATTCAAATGTGTATATTTTTGAATTTTTGTTCTCGATTTGAAGCGAAACCTTGAAAGCTGTTACCGGAGTACATTTGGTGCATAAAAATCAATGTCGATTATTCAATTCCAGATCTAGAAGGAGCAATTACTAATTAAGATGACTATTACACTAAATTTGCATTGATTACTATTTGAACTAAAAGGAATGAACAAAGTATTGTGGTGCTCACATCCCAATCCTGTACGTACCACTACCGGTTTCTGGCTGTTTGCCGTCATCAGGTGGAGACAGTAACATCAGGTTGAGTGAGCCTTGACAGGAATGAAGTTTATCTCGATATCCCATATTCTTCACATTCTCTTTCTTACGTGATATGTATGGTCATGAAATAAGTGAATATAATGTAGCTCCGGAATAAATTATGCACAGTGCCTAAACACACAGTTCACTCGTCATCAGACAACTATAATATGATAAAATTATGATCGTAATTCAATGACAATGAATATATGTGTACATAAACTTGGTTTAAAATCGCACATGCACATTATATCTAATCTTATGATCTGAAAATTCAATTCAATTTTAGAATATTTGATTTGATATTTTCGGAATGTGTCAACCTATATACATTGCAATGGTGTTTCTCCAATTCGTTGATTCAACAATCTTTGGCCCATATATGAACACCTTACAAAAGTCCCCACCAATGGGATGGTCCACTTGGCGTTATTACGTCGTAAGAAAGGAATGTGATCTCTATCAAGCGTATTGTCTCACGGAAAATGTGATCAAGACAAACGTGGCGAAAATGACCTCCCTCGGATTCCGACGGGCTGGATATGACTTTGTGCAATTGGACAGTGGGTGGCAAGGGCCGTCGCGGACGTTAACAGAAGGACAACCACAGAGTGACGTCACGAGGTTTCCTCAGGCAAGAATGAGTTAATAGAAATGCTTCTAAATATCTGGAAACTTGCGTATTGAGTGAACGTTCATTTATAGAATTTTACGCGCTGAAAAGACTTCTCAAGAAGTACTAAATATTAGAAACAAAGATATTATTTGGGGAATTCTACGCTCAACAAACCATGCTATTTGAATACAGAATTACAGGTTATAGAAATTGTTGGAACTCTAGTGATTTCGAATGCTGTCACCCGGTGTCGATTGTTAACTTAGGTATCAGAAGAAATGAAATATCATTTAAGTAATGTGTTGCTCTCATCCCCATCCCTTACACACCACTACCGGTTTCTGGCTGTTTGCCATCATCAGGTGGAGGCAGTAAGATTAGATTCAGTGGATTGAAACAGTGTATTAAAGGTAAACAAGATTATACTTGTAGGGTTCGTACAACGAACCACGATGTTCAGACACAGAATCACAAAGTGATTCTTGGTCAAAGCACTCAAGGCGCTTGTGGATGACCAAAGTAATGTGTTGCTCACATCGCCATCCCTTATACACCACTACCGGTTTCTGGCTGTTAGCCGTCGTCAGGTGGAGACAGTAAGATCAGGTTCAGTGGGCATATATTCACCGGAGATAATTAACGACTGCATTAAATTCATCACAAAGCGCTCGAATTTTGTCAGGTCAGCATCAAGCTGCTGCATTGTGCCTCACGTGCGACTCAAATGCAGAGGACATTTTTGGCGTGCGAGTTTGTTTTACTCGGAACAATCTACCCGATAATGTTGTAAACTCATCAAGTCAACAGATTCTCAAGAGAAGTCTTGATGACCTTTTGACCCTTAACCTGTGCATCGAAGAAAACTATACATTTTAACCACATGCATCTACATTTGTCATCCCACCAATCGAAAACAATTACTTCAAATTTGGAACTTTACCTGATTCTTGAACTACTCAATAAGCAACATAATCCCGTTATTGCTTGTTATAAAAGTAAAATGCTGCGGCTTGGAAAATCTGTGCACCACACTTATCAGCATGCCAGCAAGATCTCGTCTGGACCACTGTAGAAAAAGATCTCGTTATCTGTGTGTCGTTTAACCTTAAGCCTGGACATCATTGTCGGATAGTGTACAATAAAGCTTGCCGTATCTTAAGTCTTCTAAGAAGAATATTCAGAATTTTTACGCCTGAAACCCTACCCCGGGTAATTAACACGTATATACGTCCTGTTACGGAATATTCCATCCAAGCCTGGGCACCATGGCTGAGGAAGAATATCGAACTATTAGACAGGATTTATCTTCGTGCTACAAAGTTGGTCTCCCGGTACCAAAATTTGCGTTTCAAAGAGAGAATGTTAAAATTGAACCTACACGATTTTACCCAACGACGGATACGTAGTGACCTCATGTTGACATTCAAAATCCCGCATACTGGAAACCATCCGCTTAAACACTTGCTAAAACCCAATGGCCTTACTTGAACACAAACACATTCAAAGGCTTTAAGCATTCCGCATTCCCGATTGGATTTTCGTCATAATTTTTTCTCGATAAGAATTTGTTTCACTTGGAACTTTTTGCATGAAGAAATCACACGCTATGAAGCTGTTGAGGTTTTCGTTTACAAACTCGATAAGTTTATGACGAACCATGCGGTATGTGACCGTCTTTCTTGATTTTTGATATATTTTTATATTTTTCTTATATTCTATATACCTTGTCATCCTATGGTTATTGTTGAGCTTACTGTTTTTTCTACCATAAAACTATCTGAGTTCTGAGATCTGAGTATTTCCCATATTATTATGTGTCGTTTTTATAAAGATACAAATGCTTTTTAGACCATTAATATTGACTTGGAAACAATTGTTCTACGGAATAATAGTTGGGCGCTCAAATTATTAATGAAAACATTTGACTATAAGGACAGATTAATGGTATTAAAAGTCAATGTCAAATGAAAACTTCAGTCAACGTTCAATCATTCCATGAAAGTTTTGCAGCACACACAAGGGATTAGTCTAGCGATATAGAGTAAATTTTACACCACATGTCAAACTGTTACTAGACAAGTAAGAACACATCAATCTTGTTTTTTAATTTAACAGGGCCTGCTAAATCTCAGTCTAACAATACAAAGTATGGAAATGCATCTGGGCTTGGGCACTCCAATCAGCGATCAATATTTGGCGTCAGATATGGAATCGTTTATCGAGTGGGAAATTGAATACTTGTCATTGCACGGATCTTGGAATGATGGACCTGGTCAAATTGATTTGCAGTTGAAATACGCAATGGAGATGCATAAAAAGTCACTGCCATTTCTCATAGCTTGTAACGGTGGTCATATGAGAACGAGATTACACCTTGATTTGGAGACGGTCAACTGGACGTCGATCCTCAATGCATGCAATTCGTGGAACCCGTTCAGAAATCCTGCCATCGGTTGGAATGACGTGTTCCATGCTATCGATTGGTTTCGGATCAATGGACAGCTGATCTACGCGCTAGCTGGTCCCGGACGGTGGTTTGACCTCGGGCCGCTTTCCGTTGGAAATCCGTTTTGGAATCACAACGAACAACGCACCCAAATGCTCATGTGGTGTCTGTTCGCTTCGCCGTTGTTTTTCCGTTTCAATGTTGGCGAGATGGATTCATTTTCGTCGAGGTTGCTGAGAAATCCTTGGTTGATTGCCATAAATCAAGACACTGGTGTACGAATGCCAATATTCATTGGGGAAATCACTGGTGTACAGGTTGTTGCATCGAATTCACTAAAATATTTGTTTCCTTTTTCTTTGGAATGGTACACGTAAAACTTAATTTCACCCTGTAAGCTCTGAATGTATTCTCACATGAGATACACTAAAATAACTTTCAATCAGATAGCAAGTACCGTATTTTTCGGACTATAAGGCGCACATAAAAACACTAATTTTTACGAAAAATCGGCAGTGAGCCTTATGTATGAATAGTGTATGTTCACACTCGGCTCACTGCCGATTTTTCGTAAAAATTAGTGTTTTTATGTGCGCCTTATAGTCCGAAAAATACGGTAGCTAAAATCTGGACAAGATTTTGACTTTTCGATAATGTAAACAAGTATATAGCGTCAATGGTAAATTGCAATGATATTTTATCAACAGGGACATGGGAGTAACACAGTGCCCATACTTGTCACCCCAATGTTGATCAGTGGGCTAAATTCCGCCTACATTCAGCTTGGAAATATTCCAAATATTCTTTGCCAAAATGGATAAAGCATAAAACTAATCTAAACAATCACTTTTAATGTGGTTTTTTCATGAGTTCTCTTGAGCTTTGACGTTTAAGTTCTAAGTTCTGCATACCCCAGTGAAGAATTGTGAAGTAATCTATTGCAAAAATAGAATTATAAATGACCAAGCTCCTGATTTGAGAACGAATAACGACAGGAACTCAACTGCAAATTAAAGACAATAATCCTAAATCATTTTTCCCAATTGATGGTAAGATATATCAATAATAATAATACATATTACATAGATGCGTATTTATGTTCTATATTTATGCACTCAAATTTCAGGAATACTCAACACTTTTACAAAAATACAATTAGATTTTTCTGTAAATATCAATTCCCACATAATACATTTTAAATAATTTTGCTGGGAATTTTGATTAATTATCTGCAAAATGAGATTTATCTGAGGAGCATAATTTGCACATATGGCTGAACACAAAATGAACATCATCCGATCAAGAATTACCAAGTAGTTTAATCGGGTATTAAATATCATTGATACAAGTATTCGTTAAAACAGGATAAGAAATTCAACCCGTAACCCTCATGAATTGAAATCTTTTATTTCTCAACCTTAATTTCTTTACAACCATTTTTGTTAAAGTTATGGTCCCGACGTCTGTTTGACCAACCTCACACTTGGGCGATCGCATTCATGAATGGAAGTGGCGCCCGACAAGAAATCTCCGTGGCCTTGTACCAGCTGACGATTGATCGTGTTTGTAAAGAGTGTTTCGATTACATGTTGACGGACGTATTCTCGGGAGAGCATGCTGGAACACACGCGTTGTGGGATGAGTTTGCCGTTTCGGTGAACTCACATGACACCGTGATGTATCACGTCCGCTCGATGTGCGCGTCTTGAACGATCCATCGAAGGCGTCACTTTCACATGTTCGACTTCTGTTCATCCATTGCTAAGAATTTACATTCACTTTTTGCATCAAAATCATTTTCATGTTCGCAGATTATGCAACTTCACATGTTTATTCACATACGCAATGCTTAACATTTACTTTCACATCAAATGCCACGAAGGCAAAAATAAAACATTCCCAAAATGTTTTGCATCGAAAAGGTCTTCATAATTAAAAAAAAGCCTTCAACGGCATGAAAGTATATTTTTCATTTCCAAGTCAACTTAAGCTTCCTAGAGGATTTTAAGTTTCACTAACATTTAGTTGGTTGGGATAGAATTTTATGAATCTGCTGTGACCAAAATATGATATATCGAGTTGTCGCAAAATTAATCAAAATTGATAATTTCGAAGATACTCCAGAGAACATTATCAGCCAAAATAAATTCACCATGTGCACCGTCCAGAGAATTAACATTTGGCTCGAGATTTAAACTGATGAATGCATCTTGGGAGTTGCATAGCAATTGCCCCAGATATATACGGCAAACAAGTTGCGCTTGTATTCCACTGTTAGCTAAGGCTAAAACGACCAACCTGTTAATTAGCGTGAACCCACACTCATGCAGACTGGGTTTGAAACCATGACCATGAATAAAAAAGCTCATTTGCATGCATTTCCATCACACACACACCCCACGACCGTTTTGGCATTGTCTGCACTCATTAGGTGTGGATAATAGGATCAGGGTCCGCATGCGCTTTAAACAGTGAAAGAATGGTAAACAAGATGCTACCTTGTCCGTGCATTTGAATGCGGTTTTCAAGAACGATGGTAAAAGCGGCGTCTGGTTTGTTGGGAAGAAAAAAAGGACTAGAATTGCTATTTGAAGCCTATCATTCTTAGTGAGGAATAAAAGTAGAGCGTAGTCTGTTGATGTCATTATATTCAAATCTGTCGGAAAAATATCGGCATATCGATTTTATTGTTTTGGCTGATAGAGCCTGCGATTTCAATAGGCTTACTAGTAAGGAACTATTGTCAGGGCCGAACGCTTTTGTACAATCAAGAATACACATTTTACGGACACTTCTAAACGACAGTCATTCTGTGGATATTCTTTTCGACTATTTTTCTTCGTTGTAGTTAAATAGTGGCTTCAAATGTAAACGTTTTCCGCCATCTATTCAGCTTTTGCTGCTCAATCGAAGCAAAACTATTTGTATCTACCTGATAAATGCAAACAGGCAGTAAGCAGTAAAGTTCCGAAAGTACGATGGATGTGAGCAACAGATTACGTAGAATTATTGATATTTAATATGGTCTGCAAGTAAACTCAATTTAAAATTTCGTATCAAAATATCGCAGATAATTGTCGTGTTATGCTGTCATTGGAATGTTCAGAGTGCCTTAGTTTACACTCTGTACTGCAGCGATGCTATTACAATAGAGGCAAGCCATTTCCACAAAAATGCAAATTTAGCTGAGAATTAACTCAAAGATCGACCATCGCGAATTAGTCCACACCGATTTCCATTTACTCCAGCTTCAAATGTTAATCGTATCCTTCAGCGAAAAAAAGGTTCGAAAGATTCGGTAACTTAATTCACTGTCCTCAACTGACGAGGTCAACCAACGCTGAATGTGAGCATGTTGAAATGTGGCCATTTAATAAAGAGTTGTTCTGTTTGATTCAATTCAAGTTACAAGATTAAACATCAGCCACCAGGACCTCATAATTTTGGAAACACAATCGTTGTTACAAAGTTCTAGGCAACATTAGGGTTAGAACGCAAGTAATCGTGAAGTTTCAACTCAAATAAATCTAAACTAGTAGCTAAAACACTGCATTTGCAAGCATTGCTATCACACCCCACGATTGGTTTTGTGATGATTGCACTCATCAGGTAAGGTCAGTACAATGAGGATCCGCATGAATAGTAACAGTGGAAGAATGATCAACAAGGAATAAACTTGTAAACGACTGTTCTGGAATAGTGGCGTTTACCTAAAGGGAAAGTGGCGAACTCAGCAAAACACACGCGCAATGAATAAAATTTTCCTGCGGCTGATTTCCTTGGAGTGTGGGTTATCTAACATTCAACCTTGACCTCAGAAGTTGGTGCGATTTCGATGATGATGTGAATCTTACAGTGGGTGGGAAGGCATTATTAACTTTATAGGTGAAGTTAAATTTGGCTCATATCGTACATCGTTTATGAGTCATCAGGACCATTCGTCTGGGGTGCGCAGGGTATGGCATATTTTGAAAACTGCTGACTAGCTTGGACGGTCCATATAGCAAAATACCTTTTTAGATTCATGGTGTCCATGCTTAAGCATTACCGCGTGTTTCGACGTTTTGTTCTTCAGATGTAACGAACTCCGGATAACTCTAAATAACTTCCGTAACATG
Source organism: Atriophallophorus winterbourni (assembly GCA_013407085.1). Classification (NCBI taxonomy): domain Eukaryota; kingdom Metazoa; phylum Platyhelminthes; class Trematoda; order Plagiorchiida; family Microphallidae; genus Atriophallophorus; species Atriophallophorus winterbourni. Next base: position 8,473 of record JACCGJ010023664.1, on the reverse strand, counting down.
CCGACAGTCAAGATGCAGGTTTGTAAAAACTACATATTGTGGACCATTTTGAAAAGTACCATATATCAAGGAAGCCTGAGTTTTTGTATTTTCAATGTGTAATCCAGGCTTGTTGGGATGATAAATACCTGGATCGCAGACGATCTGCAATTTTTCTAACTTTCGCATAGGTTGGTTTTCAGATGACTAGTCGTGTAAAGCATTCCGGTCGCTTTGTAGACGAAAACAATCGTCGATGCTCCTTCATTCATTTCATCAGGGCACATAACCGCCTTGCTTTTACTGCGTGTCAGCAAAACGTCCATGTAGATCAGAAACCGTATTGGTATAGGTACCGATTGTTTGGACATCGTTTTGCACCGATCATTGACCATCCAGAAGAAGTAGTCAGATGCGTAAAATTCAACCCATAAGAATGTGCTCAACATGGTGGATGGGGCTAATATGTTCACAACCTGGTCTCCGGTTTGGCAGCGGATACACATTAACGAGTGTGACCTCTTGTGTGCGCAAAGATTACGCAAGCAAGTTAATCGGTCAGCACGTATCATCCACACACAAAACAATTAAGGAATTACATGTAAGGGTGTGTGACTCAACTAATCGTAATGTCGCCTGTCTACCTTAACAACTTTATTGCCCACCATGGTCTATGCAGTACTTCGCTAACATTAGGATGGTCAGGTGAATGAAATTTCAACCTGATATCTGTCCGTAGTGACACCGCTGGTTTTACGAAGCTTCTGTGTCCGTAACGGGGCGTTACCAATAAACTGCTCTAACCGATTTATAACAAAACTTCTTTTTGATAAATATGATTTCATGCTTGGTCACAAACATTTTCCGTTCAATATTCGGCAACGTGTTTCAACAATTATATATTGCTATGGTTCGTTGAATATGTTTGCATACCCTAAATCCCTTATCAAGCGAGACGTCTTCAAATTTATGTACATTACCTGGTCGAATAAGTTCATTTTATTAATAATTCTTCTCAGTGTTTAAACGTAGGCCTAATCAATGACCATATAAGGAATATGTTATTATTGCACCTATCTTAATTAACCACTGCGCACGAAACACACACACGCCCAAAGCAACACATGCATTTTCGGCATTTGTAATATAAATTCGTTTGTTCAACACTGAAATTTGACACTGGTTTTTCTCATGTACTCACACTGCATCTGAATGGAGAAAGTGCTATGTCACGGATCTGTTGCTTATGTTTTCTATCTGCATGCAGAGTGAGTTCGTTTCAAAATACACTCCATGAGATTCAACGGGTCATACATTTTGGTATTCCTGAACCCAATGCTGGCACCCACAAACTCATTTGAACTATCTGACTCCTTCAGACATTAGGTAGCCACCTGCCGGACAAGACTGTAAACTGTCGCGGACAATTTCAAAATTTCATACCCATTCGCGCCTCAATTGTATCTGATAATAAAGATTAAGCACTCTCATTCAGAGCAATGGACCAATAGATTCTATTTCGCATGTGTGATTTCTACAGTATCGGGGTTCGGGCGATATGTGAAACATAGTGACGACATCGGAGAATGCTCAATCTCTGAATTCTGACGGAATTTATTTTCCCAGTTCTCGAAAATCAAAAAGTCAAATATTGAAATGTATTGCGTATATTATTTCAAAAATTGTCGAGTAACAAATAAGGACAAAGAAAGCGGAAATTATTGATCATGTTAAAAATTATTTACAACAGCTAACAACCTAGCTCATACTTTGCTCACAAGACAAATTATTATGATATTTGACACAAGGAACTATAATCAAAAATAAAACTTACAACAGCAATTCATTTCGTACAAGTCGTAGCGCAGATCGTTTTGAAAGTAGACCCCATTCAATGAATGCATGAGATAACAGATCTGCACGAAACGCTCAACAATTCTACTAACTTACATTGAAACTCCGTTCATAGTCAAACGCTTGGCACTTTCTGTTACTGCGACATGCAATTTTACATTCTTCGATCGTAGCGGAACGCAGGTGAAGTTTGTGATTCAGCAGCTTCATATTTTTCGTGCAATACCAGTAGTATTGATTACTGCCGCATACATTGATGATGGAATGACCGTTGGGGGCAGTTTCGCAATCTCGTCCACGAATACATATTATCGTGGATAGAATTGAAAAAACCAGAATCGTAAACGTCATGCTCTTGCCAACGTTAACCTTTCCCCAGATATTTATTAGCATTGGATACAATTACTTTAGTCTCATTGGTTCAAATTGTTTTTCACGATTTGCTGAAACTTCAAGCGATTCATATTTGCTATTCTTCAGTGAAATTGTTTGGCTCTATTTAACCAAGACGGGGTAATTAGCCAATAACCTACTTCAAATAACTCATTTGCATGCATTTTCATCACACACACACACACTAACACCATGACCGGTTTCGTGCGATTTATCTAATTTCTCGTGGCATTAGTCGGTGGCATTTTCAAACGAGTATATGCAAGCGGGGTTTAACCCTTTCAGGACGAATGTAACCTTTTGGTTACATGAACTTCGCAAGTCATTCGAAGCTAATTCTAACTGAATTTTCCGAATTTTTTTTGCACGGCGGCATACAGAATTTCGTCAACTGCAGGGTGGTTTACTTCTTTGTTCGCAATCATCATTGACTTGTCCACAGTGAAAGAGAAAGCATGTGCTGGTACGGATTTCGAACGTATCCTCACAATTCGCAGTTTTGTGAGCCGAATAAAAATCGTGTGAAAGTCTCAGTTATTATAAATTTTGTTCCAGTATAAACTTAGTGATGCCTACAAAGACATTATGTAAAAAAATTGGAATAAATCAGAAAATCTCCGAAACGCGTTGCGTTTAAATAGATGTAACCTTTATGTTACATCCGGCAGAAGTCACCAAAATCGTACGCTGGTGACTTATGCCGGATGTAACCAATTGGTTACATTTTGTTATTTTCTCAATTATGTGAATATCACAAACTTTTTATATTATTTGTGTTATTTCACTCCTGGGAAACTCGTTTCCGAAGAAAAAATATTTCATTTCGTGTTAGAAAATAATTCAGACATGAAAGGGTAAAATTATGAAAAGGCTCGTACGACAAGAGACGTGCGAGATGTGCGAGCATAAACATGAATAAAATGCTCATTTGCTTGTAGTTCCGTCAAAAACAGGAAGACCGGTTTCACGATGTTTGCCTCCATCAACTACTTCATATTCTTACTTTCCTAAAACGTGAGGTCTCATAAGATGTAACACATGTGTATGTCTGGCAATCCGTAGAAAGACATCTAATTCGATGGAGAGAGTTCGCGATAAATTGAGCAATCACATTCGAGTCTCAATGCCAGTTAATCTGTATCAATCAGACGGATAATCTCCCCAATGCCGACAACATTATATGAATCAAATAAGTCCAATATGCACCACCAGCCTTGGCTAGTGATAACAGCAGAAAGCTAAACAATGATGCACATAACTAAAACTATCGCAGGACTGATGGATTTATTCATCGATTTATTCATCGATTATATTCTGGTAAAAATGGTATGTATGTGGTAAACATATCAAATAAAATATCGTTTAAGATTATTGTTAACTGCGAAAACCTACTCGTCCAAATGAACATCTAGTGAATTTTGAAAAAGCGACCACGATAACGATCGTACTGTTCCACAATTGTTCCACTATTGTCTATTCAGCAATGCGTGACCATTTAAAGTATCCACAAATTCAATCAAGACAATCTTAATGGACTCCCGATTTCTGGATTTGAAAGAACATTCAGCGATGCGGTTTACTTGCCTCAGTGAAGACGCCATCCCAAAAATGTCAACTAATTATTTGGAGCGATTTAATTAATTAGATTCTGTATCTGGAATGAAATATTTTTAAAATTTCATGTCGAAACTCTTACAAATAAGACAGCAGGATATTGTAAGCGATTATCCATGAACCATAATCATTATCCAGGCAGGATGAATGCAAGCAAGTTTAGCGGTGGATTTTATGCGGGATCTGTGATTTTCTGTATAGAAAATTTCTAACATTTTTCAGTACACAAACGACTGTTAAGCTTTTTGTTTTCATTTGTAATGGACAGTATGATTAGTTTTTGTAAGCTCGGGTACAGTAGAATTCTAACATTCAAACAATGTGTTTAAATACTGAATCGCGAAGCAATATTTATCGACCGCATCAAAAATTTAGGAACTATAATGTGTTACTCACTGACCCCAACTTGAAATCCACGACGAGGTTGCGTCTACCTGGATTCATCAGGCGCAAGGAATAACGTTAGTTGTAACGGGTATATTTCAAATTGGTGGACTTTATAACTTTCTGCACTATTCCCTGTCAATTTTACTATTTTGTTCTGTTCTTAATTTCAGTCGATTGATTTATGTGTAAGGTGTTGCGTCTGTTCCAATAGATATATTTTGTGGGGGGTGCATTCAATTAGCTGTGAATGTTAAACTCATAGTGAGCGCTCGCGTCCACATAAAGCTGTACTTCTCTTTCTCCTTTGAAACATAATGTATATCCACATGTTACGCAAAAGATCGCTAATTATCCATTACAAGGTGATTTTCTACAAACGCAGGATATTCATATACAATATAAACGAGAGTTCTCTCGTGTAGATGCAACACTCTGAAAATACCCAAACAGGTTTCAAATGTTCCACACATTTTATGGTTCACACCATTCTATCTGAATTCGTCGCATGATTGACACACATGAAGAACAACCTGATGGAAGTTTCGCATCAGACTTCTCATTTTCTCATCCAGCCGCTTGGTTGCGTATCACTCCAGTTTCGTCTACAAAAAACGGTTCTGTAGAATGATAATAGACAGTCGTCGACAATTGTTTTGCTATTGTTCAAACTAGTTTGTATTCAATCATTTTGAGGAATGGAGCTATCCATAATTGCAAGCCTTCCTATCAGAACACATTACACAAAAATTTGTATGTTGTCTGGTACACTACACACTAGTTCCACCGGCCGTTAAAGAGAACTAGACATATTTCACCATATTTCACATTGTACTAGCCTTAATGATGTGTGCAAACAGCACGAAACCGATCGTGAGGTGTGATGGCAATGCATGCAAATGTGGTGTTTTCGCGACTAGTTTAGTTTTATATGAGTCGAAGCTTGACGATTACTTGCGATGTAACCCTAATATTGTCAAGAACGTTTTAACATCGATTAGCTTGCTAAAATTATGAAGCCCGAGTGACTGTTACAAAGCCGGATGTAATTTTCTGTTCAATGTTGTAACTTGAATCTTGATCCATTCACAAATTGAATCTAAAAGGACAAATCGTTAATAAATCTCCACTTTTCAACATGCTCACATTCATCGTTGGTTGACGTCGTCAGTTGAGGACAGTGAATTAAGTTACGGAATATTGCGAATCTTTTTTCGCCGAGGGAAACGATTATCCATTGAAGCTGCAGTAAATGGAAATCGTTGTGAACTAATTCGCGATGGCCGATCTTTATATCAATTCTCAGCTAAATATTGTTTTGCGGGAATAGCTTATCTCTACTGTAGTAGCATCGATCCAGTACAGACTGTAACCTGAGGGACTCTGAACCAACTAAAGACAGCTTCACACACCCATTATCTCAGATATTGTGATTCGAAATTTTAAATTGATTTTACTTGCAGACCATATTGAATATTATTAATTTGACGTACTCTGTTGCTCACATCCATCGTACTTTCTAAACTATACCGGTTCCTGCTGTTTGCATTCATCAAGTAGATACAAATAGTTTTGCTTCGATTGAGCAGCAAGCGTTGGGCAGAGGGCGAAAAACGTTCGCATTTGAAACAACGAAGCAAAATGTTCGAAAAACATATCCACATATTGATTTTGGTTTGGAAGTGTCCGCAAATGTGTATTCTTGATTGCATAAGCGCGCTAGGTCATGTCAATCGTTTCTTACTAAATAACCTGATAAAATCGCGGGTTCTATCAGTCAAAACATTAAAATCGATATGTGGATATTTTCCGACAGATTCGAATATAATGACATCAACAGGCTACGCTCTACTTTTATTCCTTGCTGAGAAAGATTAGCTTCAAATAGCAATTCTAGTCCTCTTAATCTTTCCAACATGCTAGACGCCGCTTTCACAGTCGCTCTTGTAAACCGCATTCAAATACACGGACGGGGTAGCATCTTGTTTACCATTCTTCCACTGTTTGAAGCGCATGCGGACCTTGATCCTATTATTCACACCTAATGAGTGCAAACAATGCTAAAACGGTCGTGGGGTGTGTGTGATGGAAATGCATGCAAATGAGCTTTTTTGTTCATGGTCATGGGTTCAAACCCAGTCTGCATGAGTGTGGGTTCACGCTAATGAACAGGTTGGTCGTTTTAGCCTTAGCTAACAGTGGAATACAAGCGCAACTTGTTTGCCGTATATATCTGGTGCAATAGCTATGCAACTCCCAAGATGCATTCATCAGTTTAAATCTCGAGCCAAATGTCAATTCTCTGGACGGTGCACATGGTGAATTTATTTTGGCTGATATTGTTCTCTGGAGTATCTTCGAAATTATCAATTTTGATTGGTTTTGCGGCAACTCGATATATCATATGTTGGTCACAGCAGATTGATGAAATTCTATCCCAACCAACTAAATGTTAGTGAAACATAAAATCGTCTAGGAAGCTTAAGTTGACTTGGAAATGAAAAATATACTTTCATGCCGTGGAAGGCTTTTGTTTAAATTATGAATACCTTTTCGATGCAAAACATTTTAGGAATGTTCATTTTTGAATTCGTGAATTTGATGTGAAAGAAAATGATGAGCATTGCGTATGTGAAAAATACGCATGTGAAACGCATGTGAAGTTGTATAATCTGAGTAACATGAAAATGATTTTGATGCAAACATTGAATGTAAATCCTTAGCAATGGATGAACAGAAGTCGAATATGTGAAAGTGACGCATTCGGTGGATCGTTCAAGACGCGCACATCGAGCGGACGTGATACATCACGGTGTCATGTGAGTCCACCGAAACGGCAAACTCATCCCACAACGCGTGTGCTCCAGCATGCTCTCCCGAGAATACGTCCGTCAACAGGTAATCGAAACACTCTTTACAAACACGATCAATCATCAGCTGGTACAAGGCCACGGAGATTGTTTGTCGGGCGCCACTTCCATTCATGAATGCGATCGCCCAAGTGTGAGGTTGGTCAAACAGACGTCGGGACCATAACTTCACCGAAAATGGTTGTAAAAAAATGAAGGTTGAGAAATGAAAGATTTCAATTCATGAGGGTTACAGGTTGAATTTCTTATCCTTTGTTAACGAATACTTGAATCAATGATATTTAATACCTGATTACACTACTTGGTAATTCTCGATCGGATGATGTTCATTTTGTGTTCAGCCATATGTGCAATTTATGCTCCTCAGATAAATCACATTTTGCAGATTATTAATCAAAATTCCCAGGAAATTTATTTAAAATGTATTTTGTGAGAATTGATATTTACAGAAAAATCTAATTGTATTTTAGTAAAAGTGTTAAGTATTACTGAAATTTGAGTGCATAAATATAGAACATAAATACGCATCTATGTTATATCTATTATTATTATTGATATATCTTGGCATCAATTGGAAAAAATGATTTGGGATTAGTGTCTCTCATTTGCAGTTGAATTCCTGTCGTTGTTCGTTCTCAAATTATGAGCTTGGTCATTTATAATTCTATTTTTGCAATAGATTACTTTACAATTCTTCACTGGGGTATGCAGAACTCAGAACTTGACCGTCGAAGCTCAAGAGAACTCATGAAAAAAACCACATTAAAAATGATTGTTTAGATTTGTGTTATGCTTTATCCATTTGGCAGAGAATATTTAGAATATTTCCAAGCTGAATGTAGGCGGAATTTAGCCCACTGATCAACATTAGGGTGACAAGTATGGGCACTGTGTTACTCCCAAGTCCCTGTTGATAAAATATCATTGCAATTTACCAGTGACGCTATATACTTGTATACATTATCGAAAAGTCAAAATCTTGTCCAGATTTTAGCTACCGTATTTTTCGGACTATAAGGCGCACATAAAAACACTAATTTTTACGAAAAATCGGCAGTGAGCCTTATATTCTGGTGCGCCTTATTATGAATAGTGTATGTTCACACTGTGAACATACAGGCTCACTGTCGATTTTTCGTAAAAATTAGTGTTTTTATGTGCGCCTTATAGTCCGAAAAATACGGTACTTGCTATCTGATTGAAAGTTATTTTAGTGTATCTCATGTGAGAATACATTCAGAGCTTACAGAGTGAAATTAAGTTTTACATGTACCATTCCAAAGCAAAAGGAAACAAATATTCTAGTGAATGCAATGCAACAACCTGTACACCAGTGATTTCCCCGATGAATATTGGCATTCGTACACCTGTGTCTTGAT
>JACCGJ010023662.1:0-15221 GCA_013407085.1 Atriophallophorus winterbourni | reverse complement strand
ATACCTCATTCCTTTGCATCCCAAATTCACCTATTGATTACCGGTGCCATTTTTCCCATGGGTAATCTTTTTGGAATTCCCCATTTCAACATGTGGTTGACTCTCAGAGCACTTACATTCAATTCCGAGCAACACGAACATCCATTTTGCTCTCTGCTTTTGTATTTATCAAACGACAATAGGGTTTGACCAATTTGTTTATATCTGTCAGTAACGTTTCACTTCTGACACAAAATCTTCATCATACCAAGCGTGTATAATGGGCGAGTATTCAGACAAAAAGAAAGGTTAGCAATGGGTTCATCGATTTCTATAGTACTTCCGAATATGTATATGTATGACCAAAGTGATGTGTTGCTCATATCCCCCGAGATCAGTTAGAGGCCTTATTCAACTAGTTGAATGAAATAGACCCACGTAATACGGTCACAAAGGAAGTGGAATCTTGCACAGACACTATTCATTTCTGGATTGTCTGACGCAAAAGGTAAACGGGAAGATACAAACTTCTGTCTATCGGAAACCCATCGATAACGATGTGGTACTACAATACAACCTCTGCTCATCCGAGACAGGTCTTCAGGTACATAGCTTCTTCCATTTTCCACAAAATAGAACACCTGTGCAGCGAAAAAGGAGAAAGGAAACAGGCGCACGGTGAATCGAGCCCACTTCTCAGAGACCACAGTTACCCCAGAAGATTTGTATTCAATTCAATTCAATTCAATTTTAATGGTCTAAAAAGCATATAGCTTTACAAAAAACCACAGAATAATATGACAACAACGAATAATATAACAAGCAAAAATGGGATTAGATTGCTTACTGGGCTGTTCAAAAATCAAGTAAATATCCAAGGGCAGAAATTGTTTTCGATTGGTGGGATAACAAATGTAGGTATATGGTGTTAAGATGTATAGTTTTCTTCAATGCACGGGTTTAGGGTCAAATAGGCATCAAGGCTTCTCTTGAAAGTTTGCTGGTTTGGTGAGTTCACAACATTATCTGGCAGATTGTTCCAAGTAAAACAAACTCGCACGGCAAAAAAATGTCGTCTGCAGTTTAGTCTCGAGTGAGGGACAGTTAGAGTAAGTGTGTGAGCTCTTGTATTATGCGAGCTCCGTAGATTCAATAAGCATTGAAGAGGGTGATTTTCAGTATTCAAAATATTGTAAACCAGTATCAAATCGCCTCGGATACGACGACGTGGATAATCAAATAAATTCAGCGTTTTGATTCGCTCATTGTAGGGTTTCCGGCTGAGTCCAGTGACAAGTTTGGTAGCTCGATGATATATTCGTTGCAAAGTCGCAACATTTTTTAAGCCATGGCGACCATGCTTGAACCGCATATTCCATCGTGGGCCTGATATACGTATTTATAATACAGGGAATTGTCTGTTTTGAGAACCTACCGAAAATTCTCTTTAGGAGTGACAATTTCTGTGATGTTTTGCGATAGACGTAGTTGCAGTGGCTCGACATCCCTAGGTGTTGCTTATTAACACACCCAAGTCCCTTTGTTCCATGGTCCACGAGAGGCTGTGTGTTCCAAGAAAATACTGGTACTCCACATATTTGCCAATGTTTAACATGTGACACTTTTGGAAATTGAAAAATATGCGATTTTTTAGGGACCAAGCCTGGAGGTTGTCCAGATCCTTCTGGAGCAGTTCGCAGTCCTCCGACTTACTTATCTTAGACCAAACTTTTATATCGTCCGCGAACAGTACGATCTTGCATTTGATGAGAGCTGGTATGTCATTAGCATAAAGCGCGAAGAGGATTGGTCCGAGGACGGATCCCTGAGGCACTCCACTTGTCACGGCTACCGACTTCGATAGAGCACCGTCCACAGAGACTTGAACAAACCGATCAGTCAGGTAATTTTCTAACCATGCTAACAGACTGCCAGTGATACCACAACGTTCCAGCTTATGCAAGAGAATACTGTGGTTCACACGGTCAAATGCTTTCGACATATCGAGGTAACATACATGGATAGTATCCCCAGCATCCACTGCTCGAGTCCAGTCGTCAAGGGTGAGGAGAAGGTTAGTAAGGCAGGAGTATCCCCTTCTAAAACCGTGTTGGGCTCCCGAAAATAGCTTATTTTCCTCAAGGTATTTGCTCAGTTTTTTTGCCACGATCCTTTCGAGTACCTTTGATACGGCGGACAACAAAGTAACAGGTCTGTAATTTGCGGGCTCCGAACGCACCCCGCCTTTGAAAATCGGGGAGATTATACCAGATTTCCATTCAGTCGGTATGACACTTTGCGACAACGATTCGCAGAATAGCTGAGTTAGAGGTCCGCATAGAGATTGTGCACAATGCTTGAGTATATTCGGGGTAATTTTATCACAACCAGGGGATTTTCTGGGATTCAACGATAGTAGTGTTCCCAGCACCTCTTCTTTGTTGATGGTTATTGTGTCCAATGGTAGAGGATGCGTTATTTGTGGATCCATTTGTATATCCACGCTTTCCTTTGGACAAAATACTGTTGCATAATAATTTACCAAAGCATCCGCGGTGTCAGCTGCATTTGTGGGCGTCCGCAAGGCCGCAACTCCTGGTTTCACTGAACACTGCTTGTTCACAATCTGGTAAAGAAGCTTGGGATTCCGTTCCATTTTAGACATTATGACAGCTTGATACTGTATTTTGTCTTCAGCAATAAGTTTGATGACCTGGTTTCTTATTTTTCTAAAGGTCTCCCATGTTGCATCGGTGGTTAACCGGCGATGGTTTATCCAAGCCTTATTTCGCTGTTTAATCCATTTCCGAGTGCGAATGCGGATTTTAAATTCGAATGCCTTTCCACACTGTTTTGATACCAATGCTGAGTTTGAGTTGATTTCCCGGTTTAGATTGGTCCAAATGCTACACCACTGCTCTTTTACTCCTATGCCTTCAATTTACCAATCGTTAATCAAACTTAGGGCGCTTGATAATTTTGATAGACATACCTTTCTGATGAATTTTGTTCTATCGTTTGTTCGCTCTGCTCGACATAGGTAGTCAAAATTCAAGACCAAATGGTCGCTCGAACCTAACGTACAATCGTATGTAATGCTTTCGACGGAGTCCTCTTCAGTTGTCAAGATAAGATCGAGCATTGAAGGCATATCTCTCCCTCTGTATCTTGTATTGCTTTCAACGGGATTATACAAAGGAATTTCGTCAAACAGCTGCTGGAAGATGGCAGCAGTGGAGGTTTGAGAAATTTTGTTCGTCTTCAGCAAGTTAGGCAGATTGAAGTCACCCATGATCAAGATTCTGGTGTGATATCTCGAGGCAATCAAGCGTAGCTTGTCGAGTAGATTCGTATTATACACTTCCGGGGCTGCTGGTGGGCGATAAATTACGCCGATTTTGCAATCATCGCCTGTAGCCGTTGTCAACAAACACCATAGCGTGTCCTGAAGCACCAAGTCGGAATCCGTCATTTCTCTGCACTTGAGTCTCTGATCATAATAGAGTGCCACATCTCCTCCACGTGATGCACGGTCTCGGCGGAGCAGTGACATGCCAGCAATCTCTAACTCAAAATCGTGGATTTCCGGGCTTAGCCAAGTTTCGGTAATGGCAATTAGCTGAGGTCGTTTAGTCTCAAACCGAGCGACAAGTTCGGCAAATTTGTTAATCAAGCATTGGGCATTGGCATAGAGGCATCCAAGAACAGTTTTGGTAAGCAAAGATGGATGGTGTCGTGTGATGTCATAATCTGAGACAACCGTCATTGTCACGCCGACTCTGGAAGAGTCGGCTTTGTTCTGTTTTTTGACAAGTTAAGTAGCATATCGGTCGTTTCAGGTTGAGAGGCGCAAATCGAGTCCTCTTTCTGGCCAAAAAAGATTTCTTTATCTGGCTTCAGTCCACTCTTGGGAGTCAGTTGGGGTGGCTTTGCGTTCGATTGCTGATTTTGTGTCCCAGCTAAAGATTCATTTATTGGTTCCGTTGATAGGGCTTCATCAATCCTGAAAGTATTCAATGCAGAATGGGCTGCATTTATATCAGTGTTAATGTGATCGCTAAGGATTACACCTTTTGGGATTTTGTGTTTCCAGCTTTTCCAGTTGGAACGTACAGTATCAACCATAGTACTCATTAGGAAGTTTATTTTTAATGGACGTGGCCCATTACCTTTGTATTTTGCTGAGGAAGGCAGTCTAAAAGTATCCACGACAACGGCTTTTTCGACGAAAATGGTATCAGCCAGAAAACTCCATTTCCTGTAGTCATGCTCAGCTCGCTCGTTAGCCTCAGGATTGTCTGCCAGTTCTGGAACTCCGAGGATGATGAGATTGCGATTAGATGTCTTTCTTTTGTCGTATGTATTGTTCCTCCTTTCGGACCATGGAATATCAACATGAATACGAATATTCAGTGAATCGTTAGACCCAAGTAGGTAAGAATTTAGTAATACGTTTTCCAGGTCACGCTCATTATCTAAGTTAACCCTCAAAAGTCTGGGTTTATCCTGATGAGGTGAATAAAAGGTGGTTTTGTTTTGTTCGTGTTTGTACCGCCGAAGCGAGTAAAACGTCTATTGATGAGAATAAAATATCAGTCAGAATAATTGGCGAGATACATTTTGTATATCGTATGTTAAAGGCAAATCTGATGCGATAATCAGAATCTCGAACCAGGCGGCAATACGTGTAACATATAAGAAATGGAAAACTGTACTAATGCACCTGAAGGATAAGACACCTTTATCGACCGTTACAAACAGCATCTACAAAATCTTATGTAAGGACTGTTCGGGTGTTTACATACGGCAGACTGCCAGGAAACTTCATACTAGAACCGAAGAACACCGGAAGCGTATCGAAAAACTGTTCAGAGATGCGGAAGAATATCAACACTTGATTTGTGACTCAGTCTTGGCTGCGCACGTTTTAAATACAGGCAATAACGTCAATCTAGAAAATGTGGAATTGTTAAGACGCAGTATTGAACGGTATAGCGAACACTTACATGCGGAGGCGGTCGAAATTGCCAAGGCAGGTCGAGTGGCGTTCAATAAGGTGGATAGGGCAGAAATCTTCACAATGGGGTGCTTGGCACTGATGCGAATGTAAATAGCTCATATTCATCTTACGCTTAATAGTTAATTTGATGTTTTCTTTTCCTTCTACAATTTTTTGACCTTGACTGCATTAGTTATGTACTTTTACGCATGTGGGACACAATCTCAACCTACCCTGACAGTTTTCATTTGTATCAGATTGATACGTACTTGAGGCCAACCATGGAGTATGCGGTTCAGGCTTGGTCACCCTGGCTACAGAAGGGCATCAGCCTCTAGCAGAGAATATATCATCGGACCACCAAGCTCGTACGCGGTTTGAAGCACAAACAATACTAAGATCGTATTGCAAGTCTCAATCTATTCGACTCTCGTTACCGCTGCCTTAGAGGTGATTTGATTCTTATGATCAATATACTGTATACCCCCAACCATCCCCTAAATAAACTTTTCACGCTACTACCACCCAGAACCAGCCGGAGTCACGACTATGCAGTACTTATTCCCGACTCGAGACGAAATTGGTGGGTATTTTTATTCTGTACGTGTATGCTTTACTTGGAACTTGTAATGTTGCACATTCACCCAACTTGGATATATTCAAATCGAATTTGGACAGTTGCATGTCGACCAATCCGAACTTTGAACCTATATATCTTACACCATAAAAGCTTTGAACTTTGAAAACAGTTTCTAATTCAAATTCAAAGATTTATGGTTAAAAAAGTTAATACTTTACAACACCACAGGATTACGGTATTATTAAAACATGAAAAATACAATAGTATAAAAGCAATAGAGAATATCAAATGTAAGGCTCACAAATGTTATTCTTTTGCATATGTAAGTCCAATTTCACTTTAAACGCCTCCAGGCAAGGAGAGTCCACCACATGTTGGGGTAGGGAATTCCAAAGAAATATAGCACGTATGGCGAAAAAATGGCGCCGACAGTCAATACGGGAACTTGGGACGTAAAGGAATAAGGTATGTCCGCGTGTCACTTTCCCTTCACACACATCAAGCAAGTGTTTTAGTGGATGTCCTTCGGTAGACACAATTCTATAAGTCAGAATAATATCGCGTCGTATCCTCCTTTGGGTAAAGTCGCATAGACCCAGACGTCGCAATCTTTCGGTGTACGGAACATTGCGAAGACCCATCACTAACTTTGTTGCTCTGTGATAGATTTTATCGAAGAGAGCAATATCCTTTCGCAGCCAAGGAGCCCAGACCTCTACCGCATACTCCATCGTAGGGCGAAGGTAGACATTCATTATCCTTGGTAGCGTTACCAGAAAGAATCTTCCAAATATTCTTCGAAAGATACCTAACAATCTGTTTGATCGTCGATATATGTTCTGACAGTGCGCTGTGCTCTTCAGGTTCCCGCTAATCCACACTCCAAGATCTTTTTCTAACGAGCTCCATGCTAGGTTTTCAGTTCCCAATCGATATGTCCAAGGAACATTCTTGCCAAGATGGAGCATCTTACATTTTTGTATGTTGAATGACATGTCATTCATGGCCGCCCAATTCGACACGCTGTCCAAATCCGTTTGCAGTTTCTCACAATCCTCTGCAGAACTTATTGGCGTCCAAATTTTCATATCATCCGCGAACAGGACCATTTTGGACGATATGAAGGGGGGTAAATCATTTATGTACAACAGAAAGAGGAGCGGGCCTAGCACAGACCCTTGTGGGACTCCACTGGTGGTTTTTAACGTTTGGGATAGCGCTCCGTTAACTTTAACTCGGGCTTCACGATCTGTGAGATAGTCGCACAACCATGATAGGAGTGGATCACATATTCCTAAACGCATCAGTTTTTGAAGAAGCAAATGATGATTGAATCTGTCTGTCTAGGTAACAGACGTGGATGCAAGAACTTTTATCCATCTCCTTTGTCCAGTCGTCTAACGTGAGGAGAAGATTTGTGAGACAAGATCGGTGTGATCGAAATCCATGCTGCGCGGGCGAAAACAAATTATGCGATTCGAAGTGTGCAACTATTCTTTCCGAGACTATACGTTCCATGAGCTTAGCAATAACAGGTAAAAGTGTGACGGGACGATAATTTACAGCGTCAGATCGGCAACCGCCTTTGAAGATAGGTGTTATCACGCCGGACTTCCAATCTTTCGGTACAACTCCCTTAAGCAACGAATAGTTAAACAGGCTGGAGAGCGGTTCACAAAGCTGACGGTGACAGAACCTGAGCACATCCGGTGTGATGCCATCTGCTCCTGGGGATTTTCTTACCTTTAGTTTGAGCAAATGACTTGCAACAATCATTGGATTTATCGAAATATCGCACAACGTTTCGATTCCCGTTTCAATTGAATACTCAGAACGTTCCACTAAAACCTTTGGTACGAACACTTTAGAATAGTAAATTGCCAGAGCATTTGCGGTTTCCAACGCTGTTTCAGTGAGTTTTTCGCCATTCTGGATGGGAAAAATACCTGGTTTGACTTTTGCTTTCGCGTTCATGATTTTGTATAATAACTTAGGGTTGCGTTCCATTTTCGACAGGAGCATCAATTGGTGCACTTCCTTATCCTCTCGAATAAGCGCAGTTACGTTGTTGCGTAACATACGGAAATGTTGCCAAGAAGTAGAAGTAGTGTTGGCTTTATGCTGCACCCACGCTGCTCGCCTCAGTGCTATCCAATTTTTGTTCTGCTGCGGACAACAAAACAAAGTTCATCGACGCACATTTTCTGAACGATCTGCGAGTTCTCGTCTATCTTCATTTTCAGAAAACCAACAAGTTCGTTCCATTGCGAGTCAGGGGTTATATTGTCCGTCTGAAAATGCGGAATCTGCACGAGCGATTTACTTAGGGCCAATTTATCTACCCGTCGAACCACCCCATTCGGAGTAAGCGATTGCTGAGTACTGCAAACATAGTCGAACACAAGCACTGAATGGTCGCTAAGACCCAGTGGAGCATGGAATTCGATCGCTTCGATAGATTGTTCCTCCGATGTTAACACCAAATCCAAGACAGAGGGGCGGTCAGAACCTCTCCTCCGGGTGCATTCATGAACATGGTTGTATAACGGGATTGAATCTAGTACCTCTCTAAATCGGTATTCTGGTGTTTGTAGGGAGTGATCGTCCCTGAGATAAAGGGCGGACAGATTAAAATCACCCATAATAAGTGTCGTTGCTTGCTGTGTACGAGTCAAGCGCTGAAGCACTTGGATCAACCTTTCGTTGTACGATTCCGTGGATGAAGGGGACCGGTAAACCACACCAATAATACAGACTTCACCAGACATCAGTGTTAAAGTGCACCAAATTGTATCCTCGAGCGTGAATTCTGTCTTGTCTATTGGATGGCACTGGAGTCTATTATGGTAATAAAGAGCAACACCACCACCGCTTCTCTCTCGATCGTTCCTTATCAAATTCATATTTGGAATTGATATCTCCGATTCAATCAATTGGGAAGAATACCATGTTTCTGTAATGGCGATAATGTCAGGTGAGTAGCGCGAACATATCTCGGTTAGCTCAGCTAATTTGCTCGGAAGGCTTTGTGCATTTGTATATAAATATCTTATAAAGTTCGTGGTGTTCAAATCATGAAAAGTTATCAGAGGGCCGACTCGGTTAGAGTCGGAATACTCACGTTTTTTTGGAGCTATCGCACGACATTCAGGTTGAACCTCATCACTAGGCGTTTGTGGGTCGGTACCATCCGTTAACTTGCTTCCGGCTATTACCTTGGGCAAGCTCAGCATGACGTTTGGGGGTAGTTTTTTCCTATTAGCTTTCCATTCACGTTAGATAGTATCCGTCATTTCGGTTATGAAGAAGGTTAGCTTTAAAGGGCTAGGACCTTGCCCTTTATAGTTGGCAGACCGCGGTATCCTAAAAGCATCCACAAGTATGGCATTTTTAATACCAACTGTTTCAGCTAGATATTTCCATTTTTGTGGTCGTGCTCAGACTTTTCTTGAGAAGGTACGTCAGCAGCATCTTCCGGAACACATAGAATTACAATACTTCTCGGATTACATTCTCCACGAGATTTCTGCGACGACTTTCGCTCCCACCATGGTAAGTCTGCATGGATACGACATGTAGCCTCTGGAACACCTCTAAGAATGTAAGCATTTAAGAGTACGTTTTCCACGTCCTCCGCAGATTGCAGCGTTATTCTTAAAAGGCGAGGATCATCCTTGTGAGGAGAATTCAGGTGGCGGTTTAATCGAACTACTGATGAAGGAGTAACTGCGGCCATGCTCATCTGACTGCAGAGTTTATACCACTCAGCTAAGTCATGTTTTTGCTTAGCTTCAAACAGCGTTTCCTGCGACTCGGTCACGTTTGTACATATAACGCTAAGGTTTACACCCGCGGATTTTGTTTTATATTGTGAGTCAGTCATTTTAGTAGCAGTGGTTTTTTGAGTCCTTTTTCATTTCCGTTAAGTCGAGGAGTCACTGATCCCAACGAACGCCTCCCCGTTTTAGTCCCCATCTGCGCGGTTATCTGGGCAAATGTTGGCCTGCTCGACTATGATGGATTATCTACCGGCTCTTCGGCAGTAACCTCTAAGTCGGGTAACGACGGTGTCTTTATGACGTTTATTAACAGTTTATTTAGTTTTTGTATACTGGATTCCATTCCATTTAGACGCGTCTCAATATCATATTCAGGGGTTTTCGTCGCCGAGGCTGACGGTGTTGATTTGGCCTTGCAAACCAGACAAACATAACAAACACCAGGGCAATTATCTCCATTAATAATCGATACTAAATCCGAGGTCAGCGATTTGTCGCATTTAGCATGAACTTTCGACAAACAATCGTAACACGTGACAGACTTTGCCTTAGGACTTACGACTTTCGGCAAACCGCACACATGCAGCCCGGTGCGCTTTGTTTTCGTTTCGGGGTCATCCGGTCAGGGTTATGAGCAGCACTGTTCAGTGGTTTGTGCACAAGCATTGGCTCTGTCGAGCGATCGATGATGAATATAGTGTGCGCGACAAAAAATTCAGTGTTCACGAAAAAGAGCAAAATCAGAATTTAATCCGGTGATACTCTTCGGTAGTTGATCGCACGATGTTGAAAGTATGACCAGTCGACGGCGAAGAATAAGATCTTTCCGATGACGTTAATCCCTTTGAGGACTTGAGGAGTATTAACAGAGTTTCACGCGTAAATCCAATATGGGAAAATCACGATAAATCCCAATTTACTCGAATACCGCCACGAGAGCGGTATATCCAGAAAGCTGAATTCGAGAGGAGTCCAACAACGTATAATATATCCACGTAAGTGTAAGTTTAGGAACAGTATATCCTGATAATCAGGATGCGACCGTGCCGATGTGACCGCACGGCACGGTGTCACACGTTGATTTCTGTCCTATGGATTTTTACCTGATTCCTGAACTGCTCAGTAAGCAAACAAATCCCGTTTTTCTACCCATGTTATTCGTAATTACCATATTATTCTGTGGGTTTTTTTTAAAGCAATATGCTTTTTAGATCACTAAAATTGAATTGAATTGAATTGAATGTGCATACACACCGTAGTAGGCAAATCGACCACTGATATTTGGCATGCCTAAGTGTCGTGATACCCCCCAAGCTTACTCTAAGCTGTTTTGCTGTGAGGTAGAAGCAGAAGTGGTGGGTTGATTGCTACTTAGTCATGTTCGCTATCTTGACTATCACCCCTTGGTGTGACGTTACCGAAAACTTTCATTATGAACCAACGATCGGTCCCAAACATATTCCAATCGATTGTTCATATTTTTATTGCTCAAAATCCACGACCAGTTTGGGACGTCCATCTGGTAGGGACAGCTCGATCCTGTAACAATATTGTTTTACTGTACCTAGCAATTGACCTTGATTTCATCCACCACCTTGACGTGACGTGCGGTTGGATTAATTTTGACCTCCGATATTTTTGGATATAACTTTCTTGGTTTTCATCCGATCGGTTTGATTTTTGGATATCTATCTGAAAGCTTGCTACGTCGGATCTATTCATACAAGAATCATCCATCTGCGACGTGTCGTTCTTTGTGTACGTCAACCGTGGATTTTTCTACAGTTTGTTCGTTTATTGGAATCGCTTTTGTGTTTCTGCTGTTCGATTACCCCATTGGTGTTTATCACTGTCGGGAACTACTCGGAGAAATACACAACGTGATATCAAATTCACGCCAAAAATCTCAAAGGGAATCTGGCAAATTAGCAGCTAAATCGAGTGACGAAATTTTCCGACAACCCGTCATTTTCCGTCAACTCCGCCCAATACCACACAAACCAACCGCAGCCGTATCGATTTTTGTGCTCTGATTTGTACTTTTGGTTGACCCCGTTAACATGAAACAATCTGATGTTCGCGAAACGTGCGTCGTCTGCATGAAAGTCGTCAGTGGTAAGGTCAAATCTGTCACGTGTCAAAACTGTTCCCACAAATGCCACGCAAAATGCGACAAATCATTGACCTCGGATGCGCTATCGATCCTGATGGATGAAAACATGCCTGGTGTATGCTATGTGTGCAAAAGTTGTCGAGCTAAACCAAACGCAGATTTAACTGCTCGAACAAGTGTTGCGCAAAGCAACCTAGATGATCGGATGCTGAGCTTAGAGCTTATCATACAAACGTTGAAGACATCGGTAGAGACTCAAAATTCTCAGTTTGCCAGTATGTTTTTCAATAAATCGGAAACCACTGACGGTAATACCAGTCAGATAAACGCTAAATCTTCGATCTTTCAACACGAATGTTCAGCTGTTGCAACTGTGCCGGAGTGTCTTGAGGAGCGTCCTTTTCATCAAAAGGCCACCTTTAAAAATGCGACTGTTAAAGGCCTGTCTGCCCAAAACATCCCTGGTTCGCAAAAAGATACGAAGCCAAAGCCACCTGCTCACCCGAATGATCAGCGAAAACCTTTAGGTTCAAAACCAAAAGTCATCGTGCAAAACACTCCCAAAGTGGACACTATTGGTATTCGATCTAAGGTAGTTGAAACGTCCAGCAACCAGCGAAAGCGCCAAACACAGAGTGTACATTCAGTCCATGGACTAAGTGTGATTTGCACCAACGTAAAGGAAACGAGTGCCACCTTACTAGGGGACAGGCTAAAGCACGATAAAGATGAATGGAAAAGGTTGTGCAACAACATGGACATTGGAGCCAGTTGAACCACTATCATTGATACGACTAAGTCGTAAACCTACTTCTTCAAATCTGGACCAGCCAAGATTGCTTAGAATCACGGTTCGCTCTGAAAGGGATCTTGAAAACATCTTACTATCCGCTTTTCTCCTGCGTAAGGAGCGTTCAGAGACAACTGCAAGGATCTTTGCTGATGTGCCCTGGTGGGAAAGGGCCCGAAAGGACCAGCAACAAAACCAAACGAAACAGAGGGATGATCGAAGTATAATCCTTTTGGGAGTTCCAGAAGCTGATGAAGCAACTGATAAAGCGGTGCAGCGCAAACACGATCAGTTACAATGGAGATTCCTCAGTGATATACTTGGTTTGCATGATGTAGCTGTGACGGACACGTTCCGCATCCCCAAATCTACGAATTATAAGGGCATCGGTCCTAAGCCCCTTAAAATAACGTTCTTGCGTAATGATATGTTGAACACGGTCAAAACTCGTTGGGAAAATGGCCGCAGAATAATCCCGCGAGAAATTAGACTAGGTGCATCGAAACACCATATTGGAAAGATAGATGCACCACTAAGTTCAATAGAAACACTACCAAGTCAATCAGTTGTTGACGTGTCAGAAACAATTTCAGCCGATACGATAGATCACTGTGTTCCAACAGTACAACCCCAAAACGATCAAGCATCCCTGCAAGCAAAAAACCTTCAGTTGCCGACTCTGGAGGAGTCGGCCTAACATATATTCTGCACTCCACTAGCCTTCTTCCCCACACCTCATCCTTATTGAGAAAAACAACTATGAAATGCATCTACACCAACGCACAATGTCTCGGAAACAAAATCGGTGAACTGCGTGCAGTTTTTTTGAGATGTTCACCAGACATCATCGCCGTAACGGAAACGTGGCTGCAGACTCAGCAAACAAATAGTGAACTTGAATAACCAGGAATGTCACTTATTCGTCATGACCGTGAAACCAGAGGAGGAGGAGTAGCTTTGTATTATAGCCAAAACCTTCTGTGCCGTGAGATTACGGATCCAGACATCGTGTTACTGGATACACTCTGGTGCTCAATCCGACTAGCTAACGGCGAAGACTGTGTTTTGTGAGTAGTATATCGCCCACCGTCTGCACAGGAAACTTACAATCTGGCCCTACTGGATAAAATTCGCATGGTTACTTCCAGATACACTTGTGGATTTTTGATTATGGGTGACTTCAATTTACCGAATCTGCAGAGCAGCACCATTTACCCAGAACACTCCCTCGAGTGCGCATTCAGTGAGTTGTTTGACGATATTCCTCTTTATAACCACATTACATGTAATACCCGATACCGCGGAAACGATTTACCCTCACTCTTAGATCTCGTTCTGACAAGCAATGAACATGACATTGATAACGTTGCTTACGAAAGTCCACTGGGACTAATTGATCACGTCGTCATCCAGTTTGATTATCTGTTTGAAGCTGTAAGAACAAATGATGCCCGTAAAAGAGTTAGGCGGATCAACACTATGGCGTTGAGTGATGCTCTGAAAAACACGTTTAACTGCCAACCGGAAACCAGCAACGTACATGGCTTTTGGATATGGCTAATATCTAATCTCAAAAGTTCAATCGAAGTGAGCTCCGAATTTGTCCTCAGGAACTCAAGAAAAAACTTTGAATTTAAATTAAGAAGCCGAACTCGTAAGTGGTTAACGGTACGAAACATTGCTTGGCGACACCATCGGCAAAACCCATCATCCGAGACTTGGGAAACATTCCGTTTACTGCGGAACAAAGTAAACAAATTTTTCATCCAAGACAAGTTGTGCTTCCAAGAAGTAATATCAAGCATGATGGAGCGAAACCCCAAAATACTATATCGTATGGTTAACGATCAAGCTAAGGTGAAACCTGGAGTAGCGTCCGTGAACACATCAGCTGGACCAACAACAACTGCAGCAGAAACTGCTGATTCTTTAGCCACGTTTTATTCATCGGTATTCAACCCGATAGAACATGCAATAAACAGCCCAAATCCAACACTTTCAAACACGGTTGCCCTAAGTGAAATAAGTGTCACTGAGAAACGCGTCCTCCAAGGTTTATTTAATCTTGAAACCGGAAAGTCTTCTGGGGCCGACGGAATAACCCCGAAAATATTGAAGCAATTTGCGAGTTTGGTGTACAAACCACTCACTTATCTGTTCGAGCAAACACTGACAAGTGGAGTGATTCCTACAGATTGGAAACGAGGAATAATGTCTCCAATTTACAAAGGTGGAAATCGCTCCGATGTTTCCAACTACCGACCCGTTACTCTGTTACCAGTGATTTCAAAATTACTTGAGCGACTCATTGTTGACGATCTAATGAAACACTTCGAGAATAATCAGTTGCTTTCGAGGAACCAGCATGGATTCAGACGAAATTATTTCTGTTTGTCTAATTTACTGGTAACGCTAGATGATTGGACTAACTCGGTAGATAAAGGACAAGCAATACACGCGTGCTACTTGGATATTTCAAAAGCATTCGATCGTGTTGACCATTCCCTACTACTGCAGAAGCTTGAAAGGCTTGGTATCACTGGAAAGTTGCTGAATTGGCTAAATGACTACCTAACAAATCGCACTAATCAGGTACGTGTTGATGGTGCATTATCCAAACCAATTGCAGCAACTAGCGGAGTTCCCCAAGGCTCAGTCCTTGGTCCGATCCTCTTTCTGGTTTATGTCAATGAAATACCGGAAATTGTTCGATTTAACATTTCGTTATTTGCGGACGGCATAAAGATTTGGCGCAGCATTCGTAGTCCGGAATACTGTCTGCTATTACAAAAGGATCTTGATACGCTTCACAGCTGGTCGTTGGAGAACAAACTGCCGTTTAACTTCAACAAATGCAGGATCATGAATGTGGGGAATCGAGTAGAGTTCACATATCACATAGGTTCGCATGTCCTTAAAAATTGCAGTGAAGGAAAAGATTTGGGTGTCTGGATATGCTCCAGTTTAAAAACATCACTTCA
>JACCGJ010023661.1:0-33494 GCA_013407085.1 Atriophallophorus winterbourni | reverse complement strand
GGTAGGAAATATTTTTGAGGATGCTATTGATGGTCGTTAGAAGAAAAATGATGTTCACGGATGTTTTCAAAAATATCCTTAAAATAAATTGCGCGTGTATTTATCCTTAGTCAACGATTGAGTAACACGAAGTCCTCAAAATAACTGCAATGAACAGTGCAGTTTTTGAGGTAATGCACAAGTGAATAGGAAGTAAGAAACTAGCATAGATTCAAAGCTGAGCGAAAGGGGACGAGAATGATAAAAAGATAGCCAACGAACTTTAGTGAGTCGAGTATTTAGATGAAGGGTTTAAGTGATGTTGAAAGTTATAGTGCCGCCTTGAAAACTGATGTATTTCCCTCTAGTAGGGTAAGAAGAATAAGTAAGATGACTGCAAATTGCTTCGCGAAGTTTACCATGCAGATTAATGAACATATGTTCAGCAAATTAGTGTGTTACTCACAACCCTCGTACTTACACACCACTACAGGTTTCTGGCTGTAGGCCGTCATCAGATGGAGACAGCAAGATTAGGTTCAGCGGGACTGGAAACAGTAGATAAGTGGTGAACAAGGTTATACTTGAATGGCACCGTTACATAGGGTTCGTGCAACGAACCACGATGTTCAGATTCAAGATTCAAGAATGTATGGTCATAAAAAGCACATAATTTCACAATTACCATATCATAGTAAATATTTGTTCAGGAAATAGGTATAAAATAAACATGCAATGTCAAGTATAGTCCAGTTGAATTACTTGCCATGAGTCAATACGCTGGTGTCGTTATATCGTTATGCAACAAATAAGTATCCAAATTTCGAATGAACGTTTTGACACCGGGAGCATTGACAAGAATTGCGGGGATGGCATTCGAAAGGAAACCGACACGTACACAATAAAAATATCGACGACAGCTGAATGCGAGTGAGGGATTTGTAGTGCCGCTGAGTGCCTGCGTGTATGTCGTGACTCACTGTTTTGATTTTGTTTGTATTTGTACCGCCGAAGCGAGTACGAGTTCAAACACAGAATTACAAAGTGATTCGTGATCAAACACTGGAGGCGCGTATGGATGACCAAAGTAATGTGTTGCTTATAAGCGCTTCCAGTGCTTGACCAATATCACTTTATGATAGACTCGTCCAGGACCTTATCTAGAAAAATAGACGTAACGAGTGGAGTTCCGCAAGGATCGGTGCTTGGACCTCTCCTATTCTTGATGTATATGGACGAGGAGAAGTCAAAGATATTGTATGTAACTTGATACTATTTGCGGATGATATTAAAATATGGAAACGTGTCTGATCTATTAATGACTTTATGGCCTTATAACTTCATGTTTGCTACCGAGAGCTTGGTGTTACCTTGATCGTGTGATGCCAGTCGAGGAATTTACTAATGTTTGTCTGTGTAGCAAATATTGATGACCATTTGAGATGATTGTTACTTATTGATACAATGTAAGCTTGGCGTTACTTATATGTTCTTCTACTCATAATAATCACTTCTTACCTATTGAGGTCCAGGCTTTTGTCTATGTCCTAAGTGTGTTTGGATAAAATGTTTCAAGGATTTCGAATAATAGGCATTTGATAACGTTGTACAAACGTAATTGCTAAATCGCTAGAGATTTCCTAACGCATATCTCAGCGTGCGTCTTCTTCTTTTCGATATGAACCCCAGCACTTGCTTCAAGAACTGAGGTTGTATGCTGTCGTCATTCCTTTCGCAAAACGTTAGGAAATGTCCACAGGATGGAATGTTGGCAAGAAAAGTGTATGTAATGCATGACATCAGCCATCTACAGACTTTTTCTTTCGTTTAATATCTCAAATGTGTCGACTACTTCATTCAAGGGCACAATCATGAGGCGTAAATCATCGTCTGCCTCATAATTTTCTTTCATCATTAGTTCACATATTTTTCATTGCATGGCTTGGCATACATGAAAACAACATCCAGTCACTCTTGCGGATGGGAAGTTTGAGCGAAATGCATTCATAGCTGCACTTTCAAAGTTAGTTGAAATCACATCTGGTGCTGCATTCAGCGCATATCTCGCAACACACTCAGCAACCTATTATATGTATATTATTATATGTATACGCCTTCACATATCGAAAATGTATAGTGTATAACCGGTAGAAAAGCGAAGGTACAACCTTGAACGTCCCATCAGCAAACCACATGTCGCTAAGAGACAGTGCACCATCCGGGCTTCGATCACCGAAGATAAAACATATTGCATCGTCACTATGTTCTTTAGAATCATACAGCAAGGAATCTCTGTATATATTTGGAATATCAAACATGGCGTCACTTGGGAGGGACGGGAAAGTGCATGTTGCATGTTTTGATGCCTGTTGAGTGCCCGCGAGATAGCACTGAAGAATAATTGACTGGGGATGAAGTGATTTGGTGATTAAATATCGGTGATTAAGTGTCTTGCTATTAAGTGACCGGCCACCTTCGAATCTGTTCAGATTATTCTGTGTCTATAACTATGAGTACCGGAGAATTGTGTTAACCGTTTACCATGCCTCGAATCTGTCGATATGATTTACAACTGAACTAGTTTCTAAATCAATCACTCAATGGAAATTGATGTGGTCTGTGCCGAGATTTTTAGAACACAACGAAGTCTCACCTCAACAGCTTGCTTGGTTCGATCAGTCTAATATCCTAAGTGAGGAAAATATCTGTTGAATTATTCAGTATGATGCATGAGGCTAAACATTCATATTGTCACGATATTCGGGAAACCATATGCAAAAATCACCGAAGATGATGATCTCTCGGTACGCTGAACCGAAAAGTTCAAACGGTTATCAAGGTTGACCTTGTTTGCGAGGGTCAAACTATCAATAATCGCCTTCGTGGTTGAAAAAGGATCAGTAGACCACAAAAAGTGTTGAGCAACTTTCATGAAAATGATTTCACAATTATGAATAGAAACGAAGCCACCTAGTATGCATTCATGCATACGAGAGGTGGATAGAATTGGTCTGATTTGTTAGTGTAGTGCATTGTCTATGAGATTGAATTTGCAGCGAAGAGTCTTCATGCTGCAACTTCAATAAAATTAAATCGAAAGAAGTGACACCAATTATCAAGATTCAAGATTCAAGAATTTATGGTTAGAAAAAGCACATAGCTTCACAATTACCATATCATAGTAAATATGCGTTCAATAAGAGGTATAAAAAAACAATTATACGATCTCACTGGAGTCAAGTAATATGCTTACCCTGAGTCAATACACAGGCATCGTCAATTCGTTGTGCAAAAAATAAGTGTCCAAGGTTCGAGTGAATGTTTGGATACAGGGAGAGGTGATAATTGCTTCGGAAAGGGCATTCCACATGAAACAGACACGTACCGAATAGAAATATCGGCGACAATTAGTACGGGAAGGGGGAATTTGTAGTGCCGCTGAGTGGCAACGTGTAATTCCTGATTCACGGTATTTGAATAAATATTTGAGTGGATATTTTGTAAGTAAGAATAACGTCACTTTGAAGTCTACGTTGAAGGGGAGTGGGGAGCTTTAGCTTTTTCAACCTTTCCTCGTATATACGGTCTCGAAAACCACGCACGACTTTAGTTGCACGATGATATATCGTGTCAAGCAAGAATATATCTTTTTTTCATCCACGGAGTCCATGCTTGCGATTCATGTTCCATTGTAGGAATCAAGTAGGTCTTCATGATGCTTGGCAACGTTACAGGCGTAAAGGTTCTGAAGATCCGTCGAAGCATACCTAGAAGCTTAGAAGCACGCTTGTAAATGACCTCACAATGCACGCTGTTCTTTAGGCTGCCACATATCCAGACTCCAAGAACCTTCTCCGATTCGGTCCAGCTCAAAATCGTTTGCCCAAAGTGATAATCGTACTGAAAGGGCTTACCGATTTGCAGTAACTTGCATTTTTGAAAATTGAACGGCAGTTTATTTCTAACTGACAGTGAAGGAACTATCGATTAATCACCAATCAAGCTCGATCGTAATTGCATAGTGTGATTATCCTTCATTGTACAAACAATGTGATATTCATTCATTCGGCCAATAGACGAGTTCCGTTACAGTTGTGTTCTGTCGAACTCACGACTGGGCCAGTAGTTGCACGTAACAGATATAACAATTATCGATAAAATTATTTCAATTATCAAAGAATGTCAGTCCCGTTGGATATCATTTAGGAATTATTCAATATTCAGCTGCAGTTCATAGATAAAGTTGCAAACCACATCTGATAAACAGTTTTAGTTCAGGAGAATAAGTCGACATTTCAGCGACAAACTTCAAACAATTTCAGTCTCGTTCAGATAATAGGGTCGAATACGACCTCAATAAGCGTGTCGTCACGTTCAACATAATACGCGACTCAGTACATGAATAATCGTATTTTATTCCTCTCCATCTGATCACGTACGTGGCAATGGGAGTCCTCAGTTTCAGGTCGACCATTTCTAACTTTTGCAGCGATAATAACTGGATTCGTTAGATCATGTTGAAATATTTCATCAAGGCACCAGGTGATACGATTCCAAGACAAAGTTCTCGGTTATGCAAAGACTGACGACGCATTGGTCTTGAAACTTTGCTCAGAGGAACAAAAAATACAAATTCAAATTTAGTGCAATCATTGAATGGAAATGACCAAATGGATGAAATCTTTTTAAGCTCATTGGAATATCACGCTAACAGAAATCCCGCAACACGATGTGTGAATGAACAAAGTCAAAATAAAAAAATTAAAATTTATTATTGAAAAAGTGATTCATTTAAACAAAACATCATCAAGACTGGCACTTGGTAGTCGACTGATGTCTCATCCACCGAGGCTCATCACTCCGATAACGCTTTCGTATTTTCAACACTCGCGTTGTTGGGTCACTTGTTTTCGAAACGATGACAACGATTCCGTCATCATCATCATCGTTGGCGTTTGCATTTGTATTTGGGCGCGATTGTTGTTGAGATTTTGAATCCGTTATGCTTGTGAATTTGCAACAATTACAGAGATTGGCCAAATTGATAAATGCGACTAAACGTAATTAATGAAGTTGGATCGCGACATAGACTGCTTCTAATTTGAAGTGAATTCCAGTTTTTAGTCATCAAAGGTGAATAGGTGACGCGAATTCTCACCGACCAATCTGAGAACCTGCCCCCTTCAGGCTACCCAATTCTGGACTCATTGACCTCTTGGTGGTGTCTTTTTCCTCGCGTGCCTTGGACTCCTTGTTCTTCATTTACATCGACAGTGGGATTGCTACTTTCGCACATTTAACATCCACGAGATATTCATTTCTTGTTTTCAGCGACACATCTGATGAAAGCTATGAATTCGTTTTCGGTAATTCTCGTCAAGCGTAAGAAAATAGAAATAGATCTTATCAACTTGAACCAATAAAAAAAAATTGAAAATCAATGTCACGTTTGTTACTTAAAATTGTTTGGTTGATATGGATGTAGGTCAAGGCGACAAAGAACACAAACTAATCATTTTCGGACGCATGAGTTTCGTCTAAATATGTTTATTGCAATCGTCTAAGCTGTTCGTGAGATGTTTCAGACAACTCTTGCAAACGAACTTGAATCTGTTACAAGACTGGTCCATCCGCTTGAAACTTCTAACAAATCTCGTCAAGTGTGCAGTTATGCACATGGACCTGGGTGGGCGACAAGGATGTACTTTATTGACGAAGCTTCTGTTAATGCTGTAAATTTTGAGAGAGAGATCTCGTATTACGTTTGTCGTACTAATTTGAGACCAGCGCTGAATCCTTGCCGCTAATCGAATCTTATCGGAAGCTCGGCGATCTGTTTTAATGCTTAATCTTGATACATTCACGATAATCTATTGCTCGCATATCAGGCGTCTTCTTGAGTAAGCTCTGCCATCATTAAACGGAGAAAAAGCTAATCTCATGAAATTTCAGCGAAGAACATCGAAAATAGTGGAAGGTCTCAATTTGCTCACTTATGAGTATCGTGTATGTGCTACCTGGAACTCCCTCACATATAATGATGCACATTCACCCAATTTGGATATATTCAAATCGAACTTGGACAACTTCATGTCGACCAATCCGAGCATTGAACCTATATGTTCTACATCATAAAAGCTTCAAACTTTGAACCCATGCATCGAAGTAAACTATATATCTTGAACCCATGGATTTACATGTGACATACAACAGATTGAAAACAATTTCCGTCTTATGGATTTTTATCTGATTCCCGAACTGCTCAGTAAGCAAACAAATACCATTTTTACTACCTATGTTATTCGTAAATCGCATATTATTCTGTGGTTTATGTAAAGCTATATGCTTCTCAGACCATTAAATTGACTTGAATTGAACTGGAATTTGCTCTCAGGAAAATTGGTTTGATGGGTCAGGTTCTCAGATTGATCGGTGACAATTCACTTCACCTATCCACCTTTGATGACTAAAAGCTGGAATTCACTTCAATATAGAAGCAGTCTATGTCGCGATCCAACTTCATTGGTTACGATTAGTCGCATTCATCAATTTGGCCAATCTCTCCAATCGTTGCAAATTGACAAGAATAATGGATTCAAAATCTAAACAACAATCGCGCTCAGATCCAAATGCAGACGCCAACGATGATGATGATGACGAAATCGTTGTCATCGTTTCGAAAACAAGTGAACGAACAACGCGAGTCTCGAAAATACGAAAGTTTTATCGGAGTGATGAGTCTTGGTGGATGAGACATCAGTCGACTACCAAGTGCCTCCATTTAATGATATTTTGTTTAAATGAATCACTTTTTTAATAATAAATTTTATTTGTTTAGATTTAACTTTTCTCATTCTCGTACATCATTGCGGGATTATCTGTTAGCGTGAGATTCCAATGAGCTTAATGAGATCTCATGCATTTGGATATTTTCATTAAATGATTGCATTAAATTTGAATTAGTATTTTCTGTGCATCTGAGCCGAATTTGAAAACAAATGCGTCGTCAGTCTTCGTGTACTCGAATAAAGCCATTTTTCTTTCTTTCTTTCTTTCTTTCGCTTTGTCTTGGAATCGTATCACATGGTGCTTTGATGAATTATTTCAACATAACGAAACAAATTCAGTGCTGATCGTTGCGAAAGTGAGAAATGGTTGACCAGAAAATACCTCCCAAGCATCGGTTCAGGAAACCACAGAGCACGACTTCAAGTAGTGGCGTTACCTTGCGTGTTCGCTTGATATTTCAAATGTTGTGGTCACTGACAGTTTTCAAAGTGATTCAAAGTGATTCAAAGTGATTCAAAGTTGTAATGGTCTAAAAAGCATTTAGCTTAACAATAACCATAGGATGGAGTTATGAGGTATATACAATAAAAAAGAAGAACAGGAAAACTCATGTAGTGTAAATCGTATCAAAGTTTAGGTTGTCTCTCAAGTGTTTGTCCAAATTAGCTTTAAAAATATCCAGGTTGGCCGAGTGTGTAACAGTGGAGAGGAGGGTGTTCCATGTGAAACTTACACGTACAGCATACGAATATCTTCGACAGTTCAGTCTTGAAGTGGGAATAAGCACTGAAAGTTCGTGTTTCCGACTGGCACGGGGTGGCGAGCGTGTGAAAAGTTTGGACAAGGGATGGTTAGGATACATAAACGAGCAGTAGGCATAGCTCGGAGCAATATCTTGCTTACGGCACACTCTAAGATGCCGCTGGTCAAATTATTTTAGAATCTGCTACTGGAAGACTTCAGAAATTGAAGCACGTTGATACAACAATGAGCACGATGGGAGAATGATTATTAGGAATCTTGATAACGGTTTTGATGATCTTGATCGAGCAGGGGATTAAAAATGAGAGCAAACTAACTATTCATCAGTTTATTGAAAAGAGTCTTGTAAGGTAATAGCAATTAAAAATTATTATGCGTTACCTGCATTCTTGGTCAATCTGGGTTTTTGTGGAATTTCCTCTCGGGAACGGAATATTTCGAGTAGAAATATTGAAGTCATCACAAGAACAGCAAGGAATTACCAAGGAAGGATTGCGGATTATATGTACGTGGATCGAAAGAACTGTTCGTGAGTCAGATTGCTTATTTTTGTACTGCGAGTTTTTTATACTAGCTTAACTAGTTCACTACAAACTCTCTTCCAACTCATAGTATCAAGACGCATAGACTGGTCGTAATATGTTTCCATTATTTGAACTGATCTATTTGTGTTTGCGAATTGTTTTGCTGGTTTGAAGAAATACCGTTTGACATGCGGTTGCTTCCAACTACCCATTCACCGAATGCGGATCGCAGACCATGATATGTCAACATCTTGTAGCTGTGAAACATGAAATTCATGCGATTGTGATGTACATCCATGGTCGTCATCGACCGACGGAGGCCAACAACAACACCAGAGATAGTACCATTAATTGGGTTCCGATTCATCATATATTGTATCTCATGATTAAATCCTCGCGCAATTCTCTCTATTAGGACTCTGTTTTCGAAACATTTTAAGCGTTTTTGATGCTTGGTATTTTCGAGCAAACTATTAAACAAGCTGCAAAACACTTTGAGTGGTAAAATAGTCAGAGATAAGCGATTTCGTTCGAAAATAATTTGGGTAAATCAACAGATGAAATAGAAAATATTACCTTACCCCTAGGGTTCGATCGAACCCATGTAAAGAACCACTGCTATAAAATAAGAGGGTTATCTAATGTAGGCTGCTCGGAATTCGGTCACCAGTTGAATGAAGTTAACCTGCATTCAAATGGTCAACTTTACTTGTCCAGATTTCGAAAGGTCAAACGACCAACATTCGCCGTTCCGTCATTCTAGGGCGAAAGTTTATCGGTCAGGTTGCCGAGTTTGATCGGAGCCTATTATAAAAATGGATCTAAATAACTTGATTGTGAAACTTCGTGTTGGTTTAGCAAAAAACCACGACATTGTTGAAAATTTGAAACGTTGTTTTCGGTACATTTATAGTAATTTGTACAGTCTTATACTTTGTATCATCTTAATTTGTTAACTTAGACATTATCCTTTTCGTATCGATTACCGATAACGCCATATTGATTTATCACTAACATTTCACCAGTGTTTGGTTCGTTAACTCAGTAAACGATGTTTACCTGTTGAATAATCAACTCGGTAACTAATTACATTTCACTCTTTGTCCACGGACGGTCTTCGTTCTTCTATGGTTGTCTCGGAGTCAAAATTGTATGTGGATATAACTGGAACCCATTCAGTCTTAGGATCCATTCTTCACTATCCACTACTCATTCAAAACTTTAGTCGTGTTCAACCCTGTCATCATATCTGCTCCTTAATTAATCAATATCAGCGCATCGATTGATAGAAAGCAACTACTGTCTCGAGACTTTATCCCTTCTTTATTACGCTGCGTAGATCTACCGTTAATGCCGTTGTAGCTCTAACTTAAGCCATTTTGCATGAGCTATCAATGTTTGTGCCCCTTATGACACAAATCTGTTCTGCTCGGATGGTAGTGTCTATCTCCCGGGCCTACTCAAAACGGAAACCATGCCAGCCAGAATAACTAAATGGAAATGTGGATACCGTTTCGATAGATCTCAATGCGTTGAAATTGACAGGCTACACTCTGCTTTGACACCGACTTAGAACAAGTTGTTTAAGCAGATATTCTATTTTGTTTCTGTTCGGCATAAAAGCTGTGATTCCACAGTTTCCCTTCAGCTTTCACTTTGAAATACAGAGATGACATAGTCATTGAATGTGCAGTCTGGAAGAAATGAGTCCTGATATCTGCTCTTTGTCGTTTTATATAGAATTACTACAAGGCTCGAAGCGAGAGAACGACATTTTCATATCCCACAAAAGTGTTGAACATGTGTTCACAATTCTGTATGGTAAACTTTACGAAGCAAATTGCAGTTATCTTACTTATTTTAGAATTATGTCCACAAACCTGACTAGAAACGAATGCATCAATTATCTAGCGGCATTATACCGTACAACCTAACTTACACACAAAATCTAAATACTCTGCTCATTGAAGTTCGTGGTCCATCTTTTAATGACTGTTCGTTCAGCGTTAATTCTAAGGCAATTTCTCACTTCCAATTTTATTGTACAATACATCATACACTGTAATGTCCCCTGCAATTCTTTCAAAAGACTTCGTAGTATATAAACGTTGCCTCAGGACCAATACACGTGCAATTTATTATGAGGATATTCTTGAAAACATCAATAACATCAATAACATCCTCAAAATATTTTCTACCTTCTGCATGACAATCTCCTTATAAGTGAAGCTTCTAAAAATCTCCATCGAAACACATCATACTGCTTTCTAGAATATCTTCATACCTGAGGTGTTCTTTATCATTGCATCGAGATGCCTTTGTGAAAACGGAACTGCTTATTACAATTACAATTACTATAAAATTTATTGCGTTGAGATCGCCAGAAATGTCGGTCCACATTTTACGTCATATTCGTTGATTATTATGAATTTCATGAACGCGTTTATCTCTGAACGTGACCAAGTAGAAAGAGAAGATGAGCGCAGTTTAAAGATTAAATAGTCTATTGAGGAAGAATTTGGTGAGGTAATAACTAGTCCGGATTATTTCTGCAAGAAATAACAAGTTTTCGTCTGAATCATCGTCGCCATATGACAAAGTTTCCTCTTCCGTCAGTGTTGATCCCTCACCATCAGTATAAGTCAAATCAACGTATGCAAACAAATATTCTTCGATTTCTGAGATTGAGGATTTGTCTGATATATTGGGCATGAGAGATGAAAGCAGGAAGTAAAGAAGTCCTCGACCAAGTTTCATTTCCAATGCTGGATTCTGAAATTTAAAAAAGATACAATTGAGGTAAATAATGCGAAACCAATGGAAAGTGTTTGAAACTGAAAGATCAGAATGTCAGTTAACTTACTTCGATGTCAAGAGAACAAACACTTTATTGTGGTGATTATTGCAATTTATACAGAATTGGTCCAATAGCCGTTGAGTTATTCGTCATGTGCCATTCGAACTGATTCGCTACTGGCTCGCGTAGATGGGTCAAATGCGAGTGACCTTCGATCAAAATTTGGATCAGATTCAGAAGAGAGAAACTGAAAAAGATCAAAGAATTGGCAATTACATCAGCAGGGATCAAGCATTGGAAATGAAACTTGGTCGAGGACTTATTTACTTCCTGCTTTCATCTCTCGTAACAAACATATCAGACAAATCCTCAATTTCAGAAATTGAAGAATATTTGTTTGCATACCTTGATTCGACTTATAGTGGTGATGTGAAATCAAAACTGACGATTACTTTGGAAGAGGAAACTTTGATTATTCAGATGAAGACTTGTTATTTCTTTCAGAAATAACCTGGACTAGTTATTACCCCACCAGTTTCTTGCTCAATAGACTATTTAATCTTTAACTTGCTCTTATTTTCTATTTTCTGCTTGGTCGCGTAAAGAGAAAAACGCGTTTATGAAATTCTTCTTGATCAAAGAATTTGATGTAAAAAAAATAAACCGAAATTTCTGGTGACAAAGTCATCTTGATGCAATGCTAAGGAAAACCTCCAATATGGTGATATTCTAAAAGGCAGAATGATGTGTTATGATCGAGACTTTTAGAAGCTTGACTTTTAAGGAGATTGTCATGCAAAAGGTAGGAAATATTTTTGAGGATGCTATTGATGGTCGTTAGAAGAAAAATGATGTTCACGGATGTTTTCAAAAATATCCTTAAAATAAATTGCGCGTGTATTTATCCTTAGTCAACGATTGAGTAACACGAAGTCCTCAAAATAACTGCAATGAACAGTGCAGTTTTTGAGGTAATGCACAAGTGAATAGGAAGTAAGAAACTAGCATAGATTCAAAGCTGAGCGAAAAGGGACGAGAATGATAAAAAGATAGCCAACGAACTTTAGTGAGTCGAGTATTTAGATGAAGGGTTTAAGTGATGTTGAAAGTTATAGTGCCGCCTTGAAAACTGATGTATTTCCCTCTAGTAGGGTAAGAAGAATAAGTAAGATGACTGCAAATTGCTTCGCGAAGTTTACCATGCAGATTAATGAACATATGTTCAGCAAATTAGTGTGTTACTCACAACCCTCGTACTTACACACCACTACAGGTTTCTGGCTGTAGGCCGTCATCAGATGGAGACAGCAAGATTAGGTTCAGCGGGACTGGAAACAGTAGATAAGTGGTGAACAAGGTTATACTTGAATGGCACCGTTACATAGGGTTCGTGCAACGAACCACGATGTTCAGATTCAAGATTCAAGAATGTATGGTCATAAAAAGCACATAATTTCACAATTACCATATCATAGTAAATATTTGTTCAGGAAATAGGTATAAAATAAACATGCAATGTCAAGTATAGTCCAGTTGAATTACTTGCCATGAGTCAATACGCTGGTGTCGTTATATCGTTATGCAACAAATAAGTATCCAAATTTCGAATGAACGTTTTGACACCGGGAGCATTGACAAGAATTGCGGGGATGGCATTCGAAAGGAAACCGACACGTACACAATAAAAATATCGACGACAGCTGAATGCGAGTGAGGGATTTGTAGTGCCGCTGAGTGCCTGCGTGTATGTCGTGACTCACTGTTTTGATTTTGTTTGTATTTGTACCGCCGAAGCGAGTACGAGTTCAAACACAGAATTACAAAGTGATTCGTGATCAAACACTGGAGGCGCGTATGGATGACCAAAGTAATGTGTTGCTTATAAGCGCTTCCAGTGCTTGACCAATATCACTTTATGATAGACTCGTCCAGGACCTTATCTAGAAAAATAGACGTAACGAGTGGAGTTCCGCAAGGATCGGTGCTTGGACCTCTCCTATTCTTGATGTATATGGACGAGGAGAAGTCAAAGATATTGTATGTAACTTGATACTATTTGCGGATGATATTAAAATATGGAAACGTGTCTGATCTATTAATGACTTTATGGCCTTATAACTTCATGTTTGCATGTAATGCATGACACCAGCCTTCTACAGACTTTTTTTTCGTTTAATATCTCAAATGTGTCGACTACTTCATTCAAGGGCACAATCATGAGGCGTAAATCATCGTCTGCCTCATAATTTTCTTTCATCATTAGTTCACATATTTTTCATTGCATGGCTTGGCATACATGAAAACAACATCCAGTCACTCTTGCGGATGGGAAGTTTGAGCGAAATGCATTCATAGCTGCACTTTCAAAGTTAGTTGAAATCACATCTGGTGCTGCATTCAGCGCATATCTCGCAACACACTCAGCAACCTATTATATGTATATTATTATATGTATACGCCTTCACATATCGAAAATGTATAGTGTATAACCGGTAGAAAAGCGAAGGTACAACCTTGAACGTCCCATCAGCAAACCACATGTCGCTAAGAGACAGTGCACCATCCGGGCTTCGATCACCGAAGATAAAACATATTGCATCGTCACTATGTTCTTTAGAATCATACAGCAAGGAATCTCTGTATATATTTGGAATATCAAACATGGCGTCACTTGGGAGGGACGGGAAAGTGCATGTTGCATGTTTTGATGCCTGTTGAGTGCCCGCGAGATAGCACTGAAGAATAATTGACTGGGGATGAAGTGATTTGGTGATTAAATATCGGTGATTAAGTGTCTTGCTATTAAGTGACCGGCCACCTTCGAATCTGTTCAGATTATTCTGTGTCTATAACTATGAGTACCGGAGAATTGTGTTAACCGTTTACCATGCCTCGAATCTGTCGATATGATTTACAACTGAACTAGTTTCTAAATCAATCACTCAATGGAAATTGATGTGGTCTGTGCCGAGATTTTTAGAACACAACGAAGTCTCACCTCAACAGCTTGCTTGGTTCGATCAGTCTAATATCCTAAGTGAGGAAAATATCTGTTGAATTATTCAGTATGATGCATGAGGCTAAACATTCATATTGTCACGATATTCGGGAAACCATATGCAAAAATCACCGAAGATGATGATCTCTCGGTACGCTGAACCGAAAAGTTCAAACGGTTATCAAGGTTGACCTTGTTTGCGAGGGTCAAACTATCAATAATCGCCTTCGTGGTTGAAAAAGGATCAGTAGACCACAAAAAGTGTTGAGCAACTTTCATGAAAATGATTTCACAATTATGAATAGAAACGAAGCCACCTAGTATGCATTCATGCATACGAGAGGTGGATAGAATTGGTCTGATTTGTTAGTGTAGTGCATTGTCTATGAGATTGAATTTGCAGCGAAGAGTCTTCATGCTGCAACTTCAATAAAATTAAATCGAAAGAAGTGACACCAATTATCAAGATTCAAGATTCAAGAATTTATGGTTAGAAAAAGCACATAGCTTCACAATTACCATATCATAGTAAATATGCGTTCAATAAGAGGTATAAAAAAACAATTATACGATCTCACTGGAGTCAAGTAATATGCTTACCCTGAGTCAATACACAGGCATCGTCAATTCGTTGTGTAACAAATAAGTGTCCAAGGTTCGAGTGAATGTTTGGATACAGGGAGAGGTGATAATTGCTTCGGGAAGGGCATTCCACATGAAACAGACACGTACCGAATAGAAATATCGGTGACAATTAGTACGGGAAGGGGGAATTTGTAGTGCCGCTGAGTGGCTACGTGTAATTCCTGATTAACGGTATTTGAATAAATATTTGAGTGGATATTTTGTAAGTAAGAATAACGTCACTTTGAAGTCTACGTTGAAGGGGAGTGGGGAGCTTTAGCTTTTTCAACCTTTCCTCGTATATACGGTCTCGAAAACCACGCACGAGTTTAGTTGCACGATGATATATCGTGTCAAGCAAGAATATATCTTTTTTTCATCCACGGAGTCCATGCTTGCGATGCATGTTCCATTGTAGGAATCAAGTAGGTCTTCATGATGCTTGGCAACGTTACAGGCGTAAAGGTTCTGAAGATCCGTCGAAGCATACCTAGAAGCTTAGAAGCACGCTTGTAAATGACCTCACAATGCACGCTGTTCTTTAGGCTGCCACATATCCAGACTCCAAGAACCTTCTCCGATTCGGTCCAGCTCAAAATCGTTTGCCCAAAGTGATAATCGTACTGAAAGGGCTTACCGATTTGCAGTAACTTGCATTTTTGAAAATTGAACGGCAGTTTATTTCTAACTGACAGTGAAGGAACTATCGATTAATCACCAATCAAGCTCGATCGTAATTGCATAGTGTGATTATCCTTCATTGTACAAACAATGTGATATTCATTCATTCGGCCAATAGACGAGTTCCGTTACAGTTGTGTTCTGTCGAACTCACGACTGGGCCAGTAGTTGCACGTAACAGATATAACAATTATCGATAAAATTATTTCAATTATCAAAGAATGTCAGTCCCGTTGGATATCATTTAGGAATTATTCAATATTCAGCTGCAGTTCATAGATAAAGTTGCAAACCACATCTGATAAACAGTTTTAGTTCAGGAGAATAAGTCGACATTTCAGCGACAAACTTCAAACAATTTCAGTCTCGTTCAGATAATAGGGTCGAATACGACCTCAATAAGCGTGTCGTCACGTTCAACATAATACGCGACTCAGTACATGAATAATCGTATTTTATTCCTCTCCATCTGATCACGTACGTGGCAATGGGAGTCCTCAGTTTCAGGTCGACCATTTCTAACTTTTGCAGCGATAATAACTGGATTCGTTAGATCATGTTGAAATATTTCATCAAGGCACCAGGTGATACGATTCCAAGACAAAGTTCTCGGTTATGCAAAGACTGACGACGCATTGGTCTTGAAACTTTGCTCAGAGGAACAAAAAATACAAATTCAAATTTAGTGCAATCATTGAATGGAAATGACCAAATGGATGAAATCTTTTTAAGCTCATTGGAATATCACGCTAACAGAAATCCCGCAACACGATGTGTGAATGAACAAAGTCAAAATAAAAAAATTAAAATTTATTATTGAAAAAGTGATTCATTTAAACAAAACATCATCAAGACTGGCACTTGGTAGTCGACTGATGTCTCATCCACCGAGGCTCATCACTCCGATAACGCTTTCGTATTTTCAACACTCGCGTTGTTGGGTCACTTGTTTTCGAAACGATGACAACGATTCCGTCATCATCATCATCGTTGGCGTTTGCATTTGTATTTGGGCGCGATTGTTGTTGAGATTTTGAATCCGTTATGCTTGTGAATTTGCAACAATTACAGAGATTGGCCAAATTGATAAATGCGACTAAACGTAATTAATGAAGTTGGATCGCGACATAGACTGCTTCTAATTTGAAGTGAATTCCAGTTTTTAGTCATCAAAGGTGAATAGGTGACGCGAATTCTCACCGACCAATCTGAGAACCTGCCCCCTTCAGGCTACCCAATTCTGGACTCATTGACCTCTTGGTGGTGTCTTTTTCCTCGCGTGCCTTGGACTCCTTGTTCTTCATTTACATCGACAGTGGGATTGCTACTTTCGCACATTTAACATCCACGAGATATTCATTTCTTGTTTTCAGCGACACATCTGATGAAAGCTATGAATTCGTTTTCGGTAATTCTCGTCAAGCGTAAGAAAATAGAAATAGATCTTATCAACTTGAACCAATAAAAAAAAATTGAAAATCAATGTCACGTTTGTTACTTAAAATTGTTTGGTTGATATGGATGTAGGTCAAGGCGACAAAGAACACAAACTAATCATTTTCGGACGCATGAGTTTCGTCTAAATATGTTTATTGCAATCGTCTAAGCTGTTCGTGAGATGTTTCAGACAACTCTTGCAAACGAACTTGAATCTGTTACAAGACTGGTCCATCCGCTTGAAACTTCTAACAAATCTCGTCAAGTGTGCAGTTATGCACATGGACCTGGGTGGGCGACAAGGATGTACTTTATTGACGAAGCTTCTGTTAATGCTGTAAATTTTGAGAGAGAGATCTCGTATTACGTTTGTCGTACTAATTTGAGACCAGCGCTGAATCCTTGCCGCTAATCGAATCTTATCGGAAGCTCGGCGATCTGTTTTAATGCTTAATCTTGATACATTCACGATAATCTATTGCTCGCATATCAGGCGTCTTCTTGAGTAAGCTCTGCCATCATTAAACGGAGAAAAAGCTAATCTCATGAAATTTCAGCGAAGAACATCGAAAATAGTGGAAGGTCTCAATTTGCTCACTTATGAGTATCGTGTATGTGCTACCTGGAACTCCCTCACATATAATGATGCACATTCACCCAATTTGGATATATTCAAATCGAACTTGGACAACTTCATGTCGACCAATCCGAGCATTGAACCTATATGTTCTACATCATAAAAGCTTCAAACTTTGAACCCATGCATCGAAGTAAACTATATATCTTGAACCCATGGATTTACATGTGACATACAACAGATTGAAAACAATTTCCGTCTTATGGATTTTTATCTGATTCCCGAACTGCTCAGTAAGCAAACAAATACCATTTTTACTACCTATGTTATTCGTAAATCGCATATTATTCTGTGGTTTATGTAAAGCTATATGCTTCTCAGACCATTAAATTGACTTGAATTGAACTGGAATTTGCTCTCAGGAAAATTGGGTTGATGGGTCAGGTTCTCAGATTGATCGGTGACAATTCACTTCACCTATCCACCTTTGATGACTAAAAGCTGGAATTCACTTCAATATAGAAGCAGTCTATGTCGCGATCCAACTTCATTGGTTACGATTAGTCGCATTCATCAATTTGGCCAATCTCTCCAATCGTTGCAAATTGACAAGAATAATGGATTCAAAATCTAAACAACAATCGCGCTCAGATCCAAATGCAGACGCCAACGATGATGATGATGACGAAATCGTTGTCATCGTTTCGAAAACAAGTGAACGAACAACGCGAGTCTCGAAAATACGAAAGTTTTATCGGAGTGATGAGTCTTGGTGGATGAGACATCAGTCGACTACCAAGTGCCTCCATTTAATGATATTTTGTTTAAATGAATCACTTTTTTAATAATAAATTTTATTTGTTTAGATTTAACTTTTCTCATTCTCGTACATCATTGCGGGATTATCTGTTAGCGTGAGATTCCAATGAGCTTAATGAGATCTCATGCATTTGGATATTTTCATTAAATGATTGCATTAAATTTGAATTAGTATTTTCTGTGCATCTGAGCCGAATTTGAAAACAAATGCGTCGTCAGTCTTCGTGTACTCGAATAAAGCCATTTTTCTTTCTTTCTTTCTTTCTTTCGCTTTGTCTTGGAATCGTATCACATGGTGCTTTGATGAATTATTTCAACATAACGAAACAAATTCAGTGCTGATCGTTGCGAAAGTGAGAAATGGTTGACCAGAAAATACCTCCCAAGCATCGGTTCAGGAAACCACAGAGCACGACTTCAAGTAGTGGCGTTACCTTGCGTGTTCGCTTGATATTTCAAATGTTGTGGTCACTGACAGTTTTCAAAGTGATTCAAAGTGATTCAAAGTGATTCAAAGTTGTAATG
Source organism: Atriophallophorus winterbourni (assembly GCA_013407085.1). Classification (NCBI taxonomy): domain Eukaryota; kingdom Metazoa; phylum Platyhelminthes; class Trematoda; order Plagiorchiida; family Microphallidae; genus Atriophallophorus; species Atriophallophorus winterbourni. The sequence continues at coordinate 14,982 of JACCGJ010023661.1, read as the reverse complement.
GTCTAAAAAGCATTTAGCTTAACAATAACCATAGGATGGAGTTATGAGGTATATACAATAAAAAAGAAGAACAGGAAAACTCATGTAGTGTAAATCGTATCAAAGTTTAGGTTGTCTCTCAAGTGTTTGTCCAAATTAGCTTTAAAAATATCCAGGTTGGCCGAGTGTGTAACAGTGGAGAGGAGGGTGTTCCATGTGAAACTTACACGTACAGCATACGAATATCTTCGACAGTTCAGTCTTGAAGTGGGAATAAGCACTGAAAGTTCGTGTTTCCGACTGGCACGGGGTGGCGAGCGTGTGAAAAGTTTGGACAAGGGATGGTTAGGATACATAAACGAGCAGTAGGCATAGCTCGGAGCAATATCTTGCTTACGGCACACTCTAAGATGCCGCTGGTCAAATTATTTTAGAATCTGCTACTGGAAGACTTCAGAAATTGAAGCACGTTGATACAACAATGAGCACGATGGGAGAATGATTATTAGGAATCTTGATAACGGTTTTGATGATCTTGATCGAGCAGGGGATTAAAAATGAGAGCAAACTAACTATTCATCAGTTTATTGAAAAGAGTCTTGTAAGGTAATAGCAATTAAAAATTATTTCCTCAAGAAAAAACTCGTTCTCATCTTCATAGTCGTCTGAATAATCATCTGCATATAACGCCGTTTCATCATCCTGAGTTCACTCACCATCAGAGGATAAACTATACGGCGAATTAGCGGAAGACTGTTAGTATTCTCCGATCTCAGTAACGAGGAGATCGAATCGTCTCAGTCTATGATCCAGTGGATAAAGACGCAGATTGTCAAGACGGTACTCATGAGTGAGCAAGTGCATGAAAACCTTTAGTCATGCAAGTTTGTCTTCGTGAGAGTCGACAGTGTAAAGGAGCCCTTGAGGCCACCTTACAGCGGTCCGTACCGAGTACTTGAACGTCATCCCAAATACTTCAAGATAGATAAAAACAGAACTCATGACAACATTAGCATTGATCACCTAAAGGTCGCCTTTGTGCAACCCTTGACGTCAAGCTCAAACCGAAGCTTACGAAACACTGAAAGCCCAAATCGCGGTGTTGTCAATATACCCACTTGTATCCCGCAAAATGCTACCGACATCCAATCCACTCCTCCCACGCAACCAATGGGTATACCCAGTCCTTTCCCGCAGACTTTACGTTCTTGTTTGAAAAGAAACCTACACACGATATGGCCGTATTGTTACTTGGCCGAAGTAACTTAAGAATTACCTCACTTAAATTTTTTCGAACGTTTGCATTTTTTCAATGCTCTAGGGAGGGAGATGTGTCCAGATTGTACAAATCTGAATTTACTTGACATTTTTTCTGGTAAAACAACTATTGTACATTTTTTGATATCTTCAGTTCAATTTGTTCTGACAATATCGTTTCGCACAGACGATCGATAGCACTATAAATTTATCGATTTCCTGTTAACGTTATCACTCACATTTCACCGATGTTTTGTTCGATAACTCAGTTGACAAACTTCTTCTGTTGAATACGATTTTGTACATAATCAACTCATCCATGAATCGCAATACACTTCAGTTGTGTGCGTTACCTGCATTCTTGGTCAATCTGGGTTTTTGTGGAATTTCCTCTCGGGAACGGAATATTTCGAGTAGAAATATTGAAGTCATCACAAGAACAGCAAGGAATTACCAAGGAAGGATTGCGGATTATATGTACGTGGATCGAAAGAACTGTTCGTGAGTCAGATTGCTTATTTTTGTACTGCGAGTTTTTTATACTAGCTTAACTAGTTCACTACAAACTCTCTTCCAACCCATAGTATCAAGACGCATAGACTGGTCGTAATATGTTTCCATTATTTGAACTGATCTATTTGTGTTTGCGAATTGTTTTGCTGGTTTGAAGAAATACCGTTTGACATGCGGTTGCTTCCAACTACCCATTCACCGAATGCGGATCGCAGACCATGATATGTCAACATCTTGTAGCTGTGAAACATGAAATTCATGCGATTGTGATGTACATCCATGGTCGTCATCGACCGACGGAGGCCAACAACAACACCAGAGATAGTACCATTAATTGGGTTCCGATTCATCATATATTGTATCTCATGATTAAATCCTCGCGCAATTCTCTCTATTAGGACTCTGTTTTCGAAACATTTTAAGCGTTTTTGATGCTTGGTATTTTCGAGCAAACTATTAAACAAGCTGCAAAACACTTTGAGTGGTAAAATAGTCAGAGATAAGCGATTTCGTTCGAAAATAATTTGGGTAAATCAACAGATGAAATAGAAAATATTACCTTACCCCTAGGGTTCGATCGAACCCATGTAAAGAACCACTGCTATAAAATAAGAGGGTTATCTAATGTAGGCTGCTCGGAATTCGGTCACCAGTTGAATGAAGTTAACCTGCATTCAAATGGTCAACTTTACTTGTCCAGATTTCGTAAGGTCAAACGACCAACATTCGCCGTTCCGTCATTCTAGGGCGAAAGTTTATCGGTCAGGTTGCCGAGTTTGATCGGAGCCTATTATAAAAATGGATCTAAATAACTTGATTGTGAAACTTCGTGTTGGTTTAGCAAAAAACCACGACATTGTTGAAAATTTGAAACGTTGTTTTCGGTACATTTATAGTAATTTGTACAGTCTTATACTTTGTATCATCTTAATTTGTTAACTTAGACATTATCCTTTTCGTATCGATTACCGATAACGCCATATTGATTTATCACTAACATTTCACCAGTGTTTGGTTCGTTAACTCAGTAAACGATGTTTACCTGTTGAATAATCAACTCGGTAACTAATTACATTTCACTCTTTGTCCACGGACGGTCTTCGTTCTTCTATGGTTGTCTCGGAGTCAAAATTGTATGTGGATATAACTGGAACCCATTCAGTCTTAGGATCCATTCTTCACTATCCACTACTCATTCAAAACTGTAGTCGTGTTCAACCCTGTCATCATATCTGCTCCTTAATTAATCAATATCAGCGCATCGATTGATAGAAAGCAACTACTGTCTCGAGACTTTATCCCTTCTTTATTACGCTGCGTAGATCTACCGTTAATGCCGTTGTAGCTCTAACTTAAGCCATTTTGCATGAGCTATCAATGTTTGTGCCCCTTATGACACAAATCTGTTCTGCTCGGATGGTAGTGTCTATCTCCCGGGCCTACTCAAAACGGAAACCATGCCAGCCAGAATAACTAAATGGAAATGTGGATACCGTTTCGATAGATCTCAATGCGTTGAAATTGACAGGCTACACTCTGCTTTGACACCGACTTAGAACAAGTTGTTTAAGCAGATATTCTATTTTGTTTCTGTTCGGCATAAAAGCTGTGATTCCACAGTTTCCCTTCAGCTTTCACTTTGAAATACAGAGATGACATAGTCATTGAATGTGCAGTCTGGAAGAAATGAGTCCTGATATCTGCTCTTTGTCGTTTTATATAGAATTACTACAAGGCTCGAAGCGAGAGAACGACATTTTCATATCCCACAAAAGTGTTGAACATGTGTTCACAATTCTGTATGGTAAACTTTACGAAGCAAATTGCAGTTATCTTACTTATTTTAGAATTATGTCCACAAACCTGACTAGAAACGAATGCATCAATTATCTAGCGGCATTATACCGTACAACCTAACTTACACACAAAATCTAAATACTCTGCTCATTGAAGTTCGTGGTCCATCTTTTAATGACTGTTCGTTCAGCGTTAATTCTAAGGCAATTTCTCACTTCCAATTTTATTGTACAATACATCATACACTGTAATGTCCCCTGCAATTCTTTCAAAAGACTTCGTAGTATATAAACGTTGCCTCAGGACCAATACACGTGCAATTTATTATGAGGATATTCTTGAAAACATCAATAACATCAATAACATCCTCAAAATATTTTCTACCTTCTGCATGACAATCTCCTTATAAGTGAAGCTTCTAAAAATCTCCATCGAAACACATCATACTGCTTTCTAGAATATCTTCATACCTGAGGTGTTCTTTATCATTGCATCGAGATGCCTTTGTGAAAACGGAACTGCTTATTACAATTACAATTACTATAAAATTTATTGCGTTGAGATCGCCAGAAATGTCGGTCCACATTTTACGTCATATTCGTTGATTATTATGAATTTCATGAACGCGTTTATCTCTGAACGTGACCAAGTAGAAAGAGAAGATGAGCGCAGTTTAAAGATTAAATAGTCTATTGAGGAAGAATTTGGTGAGGTAATAACTAGTCCGGATTATTTCTGCAAGAAATAACAAGTTTTCGTCTGAATCATCGTCGCCATATGACAAAGTTTCCTCTTCCGTCAGTGTTGATCCCTCACCATCAGTATAAGTCAAATCAACGTATGCAAACAAATATTCTTCGATTTCTGAGATTGAGGATTTGTCTGATATATTGGGCATGAGAGATGAAAGCAGGAAGTAAAGAAGTCCTCGACCAAGTTTCATTTCCAATGCTGGATTCTGAAATTTAAAAAAGATACAATTGAGGTAAATAATGCGAAACCAATGGAAAGTGTTTGAAACTGAAAGATCAGAATGTCAGTTAACTTACTTCGATGTCAAGAGAACAAACACTTTATTGTGGTGATTATTGCAATTTATACAGAATTGGTCCAATAGCCGTTGAGTTATTCGTCATGTGCCATTCGAACTGATTCGCTACTGGCTCGCGTAGATGGGTCAAATGCGAGTGACCTTCGATCAAAATTTGGATCAGATTCAGAAGAGAGAAACTGAAAAAGATCAAAGAATTGGCAATTACATCAGCAGGGATCAAGCATTGGAAATGAAACTTGGTCGAGGACTTATTTACTTCCTGCTTTCATCTCTCGTAACAAACATATCAGACAAATCCTCAATTTCAGAAATTGAAGAATATTTGTTTGCATACCTTGATTCGACTTATAGTGGTGATGTGAAATCAAAACTGACGATTACTTTGGAAGAGGAAACTTTGATTATTCAGATGAAGACTTGTTATTTCTTTCAGAAATAACCTGGACTAGTTATTACCCCACCAGTTTCTTGCTCAATAGACTATTTAATCTTTAACTTGCTCTTATTTTCTATTTTCTGCTTGGTCGCGTAAAGAGAAAAACGCGTTTATGAAATTCTTCTTGATCAAAGAATTTGATGTAAAAAAAATAAACCGAAATTTCTGGTGACAAAGTCATCTTGATGCAATGCTAAGGAAAACCTCCAATATGGTGATATTCTAAAAGGCAGAATGATGTGTTATGATCGAGACTTTTAGAAGCTTGACTTTTAAGGAGATTGTCATGCAAAAGGTAGGAAATATTTTTGAGGATGCTATTGATGGTCGTTAGAAGAAAAATGATGTTCACGGATGTTTTCAAAAATATCCTTAAAATAAATTGCGCGTGTATTTATCCTTAGTCAACGATTGAGTAACACGAAGTCCTCAAAATAACTGCAATGAACAGTGCAGTTTTTGAGGTAATGCACAAGTGAATAGGAAGTAAGAAACTAGCATAGATTCAAAGCTGAGCGAAAGGGGACGAGAATGATAAAAAGATAGCCAACGAACTTTAGTGAGTCGAGTATTTAGATGAAGGGTTTAAGTGATGTTGAAAGTTATAGTGCCGCCTTGAAAACTGATGTATTTCCCTCTAGTAGGGTAAGAAGAATAAGTAAGATGACTGCAAATTGCTTCGCGAAGTTTACCATGCAGATTAATGAACATATGTTCAGCAAATTAGTGTGTTACTCACAACCCTCGTACTTACACACCACTACAGGTTTCTGGCTGTAGGCCGTCATCAGATGGAGACAGCAAGATTAGGTTCAGCGGGACTGGAAACAGTAGATAAGTGGTGAACAAGGTTATACTTGAATGGCACCGTTACATAGGGTTCGTGCAACGAACCACGATGTTCAGATTCAAGATTCAAGAATGTATGGTCATAAAAAGCACATAATTTCACAATTACCATATCATAGTAAATATTTGTTCAGGAAATAGGTATAAAATAAACATGCAATGTCAAGTATAGTCCAGTTGAATTACTTGCCATGAGTCAATACGCTGGTGTCGTTATATCGTTATGCAACAAATAAGTATCCAAATTTCGAATGAATGTTTTGACGCTGGGAGCATTGACAAGAATTGCGGGGATGGCATTCCAAAGGAAACAGACACGTACACAATAAAAATATCGACGACAGCTGAATGCGAGTGAGGGATTTGTAGTGCCGCTGAGTGCCTGCGTGTATGTCGTGACTCACTGTTTTGATTTTGTTTGTATTTGTACCGCCGAAGCGAGTACGAGTTCAAACACAGAATTACAAAGTGATTCGTGATCAAACACTGGAGGCGCGTATGGATGACCAAAGTAATGTGTTGCTTATAAGCGCTTCCAGTGCTTGACCAATATCACTTTATGATAGACTCGTCCAGGACCTTATCTAGAAAAATAGACGTAACGAGTGGAGTTCCGCAAGGATCGGTGCTTGGACCTCTTCTATTCTTGATGTATATGAACGAGGAGAAGTCAAAGATATTGTATGTAACTTGATACTATTTGCGGATGATATTAAAATATGGAAACGTGTCTGATCTATTAATGACTTTATGGCCTTATAACTTCATGTTTGCTACCGAGAGCTTGGTGTTACCTTGATCGTGTGATGCCAGTCGAGGAATTTACTAATGTTTGTCTGTGTAGCAAATATTGATGACCATTTGAGATGATTGTTACTTATTGATACAATGTAAGCTTGGCGTTACTTATATGTTCTTCTACTCATAATAATCACTTCTTACCTATTGAGGTCCAGGCTTTTGTCTATGTCCTAAGTGTGTTTGGATAAAATGTTTCAAGGATTTCGAATAATAGGCATTTGATAACGTTGTACAAACGTAATTGCTAAATCGCTAGAGATTTCCTAACGCATATCTCAGCGTGCGTCTTCTTCTTTTCGATATGAACCCCAGCACTTGCTTCAAGAACTGAGGTTGTATGCTGTCGTCATTCCTTTCGCAAAACGTTAGGAAATGTCCACAGGATGGAATGTTGGCAAGAAAAGTGTATGTAATGCATGACATCAGCCATCTACAGACTTTTTCTTTCGTTTAATATCTCAAATGTGTCGACTACTTCATTCAAGGGCACAATCATGAGGCGTAAATCATCGTCTGCCTCATAATTTTCTTTCATCATTAGTTCACATATTTTTCATTGCATGGCTTGGCATACATGAAAACAACATCCAGTCACTCTTGCGGATGGGAAGTTTGAGCGAAATGCATTCATAGCTGCACTTTCAAAGTTAGTTGAAATCACATCTGGTGCTGCATTCAGCGCATATCTCGCAACACACTCAGCAACCTATTATATGTATATTATTATATGTATACGCCTTCACATATCGAAAATGTATAGTGTATAACCGGTAGAAAAGCGAAGGTACAACCTTGAACGTCCCATCAGCAAACCACATGTCGCTAAGAGACAGTGCACCATCCGGGCTTCGATCACCGAAGATAAAACATATTGCATCGTCACTATGTTCTTTAGAATCATACAGCAAGGAATCTCTGTATATATTTGGAATATCAAACATGGCGTCACTTGGGAGGGACGGGAAAGTGCATGTTGCATGTTTTGATGCCTGTTGAGTGCCCGCGAGATAGCACTGAAGAATAATTGACTGGGGATGAAGTGATTTGGTGATTAAATATCGGTGATTAAGTGTCTTGCTATTAAGTGACCGGCCACCTTCGAATCTGTTCAGATTATTCTGTGTCTATAACTATGAGTACCGGAGAATTGTGTTAACCGTTTACCATGCCTCGAATCTGTCGATATGATTTACAACTGAACTAGTTTCTAAATCAATCACTCAATGGAAATTGATGTGGTCTGTGCCGAGATTTTTAGAACACAACGAAGTCTCACCTCAACAGCTTGCTTGGTTCGATCAGTCTAATATCCTAAGTGAGGAAAATATCTGTTGAATTATTCAGTATGATGCATGAGGCTAAACATTCATATTGTCACGATATTCGGGAAACCATATGCAAAAATCACCGAAGATGATGATCTCTCGGTACGCTGAACCGAAAAGTTCAAACGGTTATCAAGGTTGACCTTGTTTGCGAGGGTCAAACTATCAATAATCGCCTTCGTGGTTGAAAAAGGATCAGTAGACCACAAAAAGTGTTGAGCAACTTTCATGAAAATGATTTCACAATTATGAATAGAAACGAAGCCACCTAGTATGCATTCATGCATACGAGAGGTGGATAGAATTGGTCTGATTTGTTAGTGTAGTGCATTGTCTATGAGATTGAATTTGCAGCGAAGAGTCTTCATGCTGCAACTTCAATAAAATTAAATCGAAAGAAGTGACACCAATTATCAAGATTCAAGATTCAAGAATTTATGGTTAGAAAAAGCACATAGCTTCACAATTACCATATCATAGTAAATATGCGTTCAATAAGAGGTATAAAAAAACAATTATACGATCTCACTGGAGTCAAGTAATATGCTTACCCTGAGTCAATACACAGGCATCGTCAATTCGTTGTGCAAAAAATAAGTGTCCAAGGTTCGAGTGAATGTTTGGATACAGGGAGAGGTGATAATTGCTTCGGAAAGGGCATTCCACATGAAACAGACACGTACCGAATAGAAATATCGGCGACAATTAGTACGGGAAGGGGGAATTTGTAGTGCCGCTGAGTGGCAACGTGTAATTCCTGATTCACGGTATTTGAATAAATATTTGAGTGGATATTTTGTAAGTAAGAATAACGTCACTTTGAAGTCTACGTTGAAGGGGAGTGGGGAGCTTTAGCTTTTTCAACCTTTCCTCGTATATACGGTCTCGAAAACCACGCACGACTTTAGTTGCACGATGATATATCGTGTCAAGCAAGAATATATCTTTTTTTCATCCACGGAGTCCATGCTTGCGATTCATGTTCCATTGTAGGAATCAAGTAGGTCTTCATGATGCTTGGCAACGTTACAGGCGTAAAGGTTCTGAAGATCCGTCGAAGCATACCTAGAAGCTTAGAAGCACGCTTGTAAATGACCTCACAATGCACGCTGTTCTTTAGGCTGCCACATATCCAGACTCCAAGAACCTTCTCCGATTCGGTCCAGCTCAAAATCGTTTGCCCAAAGTGATAATCGTACTGAAAGGGCTTACCGATTTGCAGTAACTTGCATTTTTGAAAATTGAACGGCAGTTTATTTCTAACTGACAGTGAAGGAACTATCGATTAATCACCAATCAAGCTCGATCGTAATTGCATAGTGTGATTATCCTTCATTGTACAAACAATGTGATATTCATTCATTCGGCCAATAGACGAGTTCCGTTACAGTTGTGTTCTGTCGAACTCACGACTGGGCCAGTAGTTGCACGTAACAGATATAACAATTATCGATAAAATTATTTCAATTATCAAAGAATGTCAGTCCCGTTGGATATCATTTAGGAATTATTCAATATTCAGCTGCAGTTCATAGATAAAGTTGCAAACCACATCTGATAAACAGTTTTAGTTCAGGAGAATAAGTCGACATTTCAGCGACAAACTTCAAACAATTTCAGTCTCGTTCAGATAATAGGGTCGAATACGACCTCAATAAGCGTGTCGTCACGTTCAACATAATACGCGACTCAGTACATGAATAATCGTATTTTATTCCTCTCCATCTGATCACGTACGTGGCAATGGGAGTCCTCAGTTTCAGGTCGACCATTTCTAACTTTTGCAGCGATAATAACTGGATTCGTTAGATCATGTTGAAATATTTCATCAAGGCACCAGGTGATACGATTCCAAGACAAAGTTCTCGGTTATGCAAAGACTGACGACGCATTGGTCTTGAAACTTTGCTCAGAGGAACAAAAAATACAAATTCAAATTTAGTGCAATCATTGAATGGAAATGACCAAATGGATGAAATCTTTTTAAGCTCATTGGAATATCACGCTAACAGAAATCCCGCAACACGATGTGTGAATGAACAAAGTCAAAATAAAAAAATTAAAATTTATTATTGAAAAAGTGATTCATTTAAACAAAACATCATCAAGACTGGCACTTGGTAGTCGACTGATGTCTCATCCACCGAGGCTCATCACTCCGATAACGCTTTCGTATTTTCAACACTCGCGTTGTTGGGTCACTTGTTTTCGAAACGATGACAACGATTCCGTCATCATCATCATCGTTGGCGTTTGCATTTGTATTTGGGCGCGATTGTTGTTGAGATTTTGAATCCGTTATGCTTGTGAATTTGCAACAATTACAGAGATTGGCCAAATTGATAAATGCGACTAAACGTAATTAATGAAGTTGGATCGCGACATAGACTGCTTCTAATTTGAAGTGAATTCCAGTTTTTAGTCATCAAAGGTGAATAGGTGACGCGAATTCTCACCGACCAATCTGAGAACCTGCCCCCTTCAGGCTACCCAATTCTGGACTCATTGACCTCTTGGTGGTGTCTTTTTCCTCGCGTGCCTTGGACTCCTTGTTCTTCATTTACATCGACAGTGGGATTGCTACTTTCGCACATTTAACATCCACGAGATATTCATTTCTTGTTTTCAGCGACACATCTGATGAAAGCTATGAATTCGTTTTCGGTAATTCTCGTCAAGCGTAAGAAAATAGAAATAGATCTTATCAACTTGAACCAATAAAAAAATTGAAAATCAATGTCACGTTTGTTACTTAAAATTGTTTGGTTGATATGGATGTAGGTCAAGGCGACAAAGAACACAAACTAATCATTTTCGGACGCATGAGTTTCGTCTAAATATGTTTATTGCAATCGTCTAAGCTGTTCGTAAGATGTTTCAGACAACTCTTGCAAACGAACTTGAATCTGTTACAAGACTGGTCCATCCGCTTGAAACTTCTAACAAATCTCGTCAAGTGTGCAGTTATGCACATGGACCTGGGTGGGCGACAAGGATGTACTTTATTGACGAAGCTTCTGTTAATGCTGTAAATTTTGAGAGAGAGATCTCGTATTACGTTTGTCGTACTAATTTGAGACCAGCGCTGAATCCTTGCCGCTAATCGAATCTTATCGGAAGCTCGGCGATCTGTTTTAATGCTTAATCTTGATACATTCACGATAATCTATTGCTCGCATATCAGGCGTCTTCTTGAGTAAGCTCTGCCATCATTAAACGGAGAAAAAGCTAATCTCATGAAATTTCAGCGAAGAACATCGAAAATAGTGGAAGGTCTCAATTTGCTCACTTATGAGTATCGTGTATGTGCTACCTGGAACTCCCTCACATATAATGATGCACATTCACCCAATTTGGATATATTCAAATCGAACTTGGACAACTTCATGTCGACCAATCCGAGCATTGAACCTATATGTTCTACATCATAAAAGCTTCAAACTTTGAACCCATGCATCGAAGTAAACTATATATCTTGAACCAATGGATTTACATGTGACATACAACAGATTGAAAACAATTTCCGTCTTATGGATTTTTATCTGATTCCCGAACTGCTCAGTAAGCAAACAAATACCATTTTTACTACCTATGTTATTCGTAAATCGCATATTATTCTGTGGTTTATGTAAAGCTATATGCTTCTCAGACCATTAAATTGACTTGAATTGAACTGGAATTTGCTCTCAGGAAAATTGGTTTGATGGGTCAGGTTCTCAGATTGATCGGTGACAATTCACTTCACCTATCCACCTTTGATGACTAAAAGCTGGAATTCACTTCAATATAGAAGCAGTCTATGTCGCGATCCAACTTCATTGGTTACGATTAGTCGCATTCATCAATTTGGCCAATCTCTCCAATCGTTGCAAATTGACAAGAATAATGGATTCAAAATCTAAACAACAATCGCGCTCAGATCCAAATGCAGACGCCAACGATGATGATGATGACGAAATCGTTGTCATCGTTTCGAAAACAAGTGAACGAACAACGCGAGTCTCGAAAATACGAAAGTTTTATCGGAGTGATGAGTCTTGGTGGATGAGACATCAGTCGACTACCAAGTGCCTCCATTTAATGATATTTTGTTTAAATGAATCACTTTTTTAATAATAAATTTTATTTGTTTAGATTTAACTTTTCTCATTCTCGTACATCATTGCGGGATTATCTGTTAGCGTGAGATTCCAATGAGCTTAATGAGATCTCATGCATTTGGATATTTTCATTAAATGATTGCATTAAATTTGAATTAGTATTTTCTGTGCATCTGAGCCGAATTTGAAAACAAATGCGTCGTCAGTCTTCGTGTACTCGAATAAAGCCATTTTTCTTTCTTTCTTTCTTTCTTTCGCTTTGTCTTGGAATCGTATCACATGGTGCTTTGATGAATTATTTCAACATAACGAAACAAATTCAGTGCTGATCGTTGCGAAAGTGAGAAATGGTTGACCAGAAAATACCTCCCAAGCATCGGTTCAGGAAACCACAGAGCACGACTTCAAGTAGTGGCGTTACCTTGCGTGTTCGCTTGATATTTCAAATGTTGTGGTCACTGACAGTTTTCAAAGTGATTCAAAGTGATTCAAAGTGATTCAAAGTTGTAATGGTCTAAAAAGCATTTAGCTTAACAATAACCATAGGATGGAGTTATGAGGTATATACAATAAAAAAGAAGAACAGGAAAACTCATGTAGTGTAAATCGTATCAAAGTTTAGGTTGTCTCTCAAGTGTTTGTCCAAATTAGCTTTAAAAATATCCAGGTTGGCCGAGTGTGTAACAGTGGAGAGGAGGGTGTTCCATGTGAAACTTACACGTACAGCATACGAATATCTTCGACAGTTCAGTCTTGAAGTGGGAATAAGCACTGAAAGTTCGTGTTTCCGACTGGCACGGGGTGGCGAGCGTGTGAAAAGTTTGGACAAGGGATGGTTAGGATACATAAACGAGCAGTAGGCATAGCTCGGAGCAATATCTTGCTTACGGCACACTCTAAGATGCCGCTGGTCAAATTATTTTAGAATCTGCTACTGGAAGACTTCAGAAATTGAAGCACGTTGATACAACAATGAGCACGATGGGAGAATGATTATTAGGAATCTTGATAACGGTTTTGATGATCTTGATCGAGCAGGGGATTAAAAATGAGAGCAAACTAACTATTCATCAGTTTATTGAAAAGAGTCTTGTAAGGTAATAGCAATTAAAAATTATTTCCTCAAGAAAAAACTCGTTCTCATCTTCATAGTCGTCTGAATAATCATCTGCATATAACGCCGTTTCATCATCCTGAGTTCACTCACCATCAGAGGATAAACTATACGGCGAATTAGCGGAAGACTGTTAGTATTCTCCGATCTCAGTAACGAGGAGATCGAATCGTCTCAGTCTATGATCCAGTGGATAAAGACGCAGATTGTCAAGACGGTACTCATGAGTGAGCAAGTGCATGAAAACCTTTAGTCATGCAAGTTTGTCTTCGTGAGAGTCGACAGTGTAAAGGAGCCCTTGAGGCCACCTTACAGCGGTCCGTACCGAGTACTTGAACGTCATCCCAAATACTTCAAGATAGATAAAAACAGAACTCATGACAACATTAGCATTGATCACCTAAAGGTCGCCTTTGTGCAACCCTTGACGTCAAGCTCAAACCGAAGCTTACGAAACACTGAAAGCCCAAATCGCGGTGTTGTCAATATACCCACTTGTATCCCGCAAAATGCTACCGACATCCAATCCACTCCTCCCACGCAACCAATGGGTATACCCAGTCCTTTCCCGCAGACTTTACGTTCTTGTTTGAAAAGAAACCTACACACGATATGGCCGTATTGTTACTTGGCCGAAGTAACTTAAGAATTACCTCACTTAATTTTTTTCGAACGTTTGCATTTTTTCAATGCTCTAGGGAGGGAGATGTGTCCAGATTGTACAAATCTGAATTTACTTGACATTTTTTCTGGTAAAACAACTATTGTACATTTTTTGATATCTTCAGTTCAATTTGTTCTGACAATATCGTTTCGCACAGACGATCGATAGCACTATAAATTTATCGATTTCCTGTTAACGTTATCACTCACATTTCACCGATGTTTTGTTCGATAACTCAGTTGACAAACTTCTTCTGTTGAATACGATTTTGTACATAATCAACTCATCCATGAATCGCAATACACTTCAGTTGTGTGCGTTACCTGCATTCTTGGTCAATCTGGGTTTTTGTGGAATTTCCTCTCGGGAACGGAATATTTCGAGTAGAAATATTGAAGTCATCACAAGAACAGCAAGGAATTACCAAGGAAGGATTGCGGATTATATGTACGTGGATCGAAAGAACTGTTCGTGAGTCAGATTGCTTATTTTTGTACTGCGAGTTTTTTATACTAGCTTAACTAGTTCACTACAAACTCTCTTCCAACTCATAGTATCAAGACGCATAGACTGGTCGTAATATGTTTCCATTATTTGAACTGATCTATTTGTGTTTGCGAATTGTTTTGCTGGTTTGAAGAAATACCGTTTGACATGCGGTTGCTTCCAACTACCCATTCACCGAATGCGGATCGCAGACCATGATATGTCAACATCTTGTAGCTGTGAAACATGAAATTCATGCGATTGTGATGTACATCCATGGTCGTCATCGACCGACGGAGGCCAACAACAACACCAGAGATAGTACCATTAATTGGGTTCCGATTCATCATATATTGTATCTCATGATTAAATCCTCGCGCAATTCTCTCTATTAGGACTCTGTTTTCGAAACATTTTAAGCGTTTTTGATGCTTGGTATTTTCGAGCAAACTATTAAACAAGCTGCAAAATAGTCAGAGATAAGCGATTTCGTTCGAAAATAATTTGGGTAAATCAACAGATGAAATAGAAAATATTACCTTACCCCTAGGGTTCGATCGAACCCATGTAAAGAACCACTGCTATAAAATAAGAGGGTTATCTAATG
>JACCGJ010023659.1:0-10447 GCA_013407085.1 Atriophallophorus winterbourni | reverse complement strand
TTATTGTTTTATCTCGAGTGGATGGTTTGAACGTATTGTTCCGGAAACATCGTATGGGGAACGTTCATCAGTACAATTACTGCAAAAATGGATCGTCGTTAATGTGTACCTAAAATATCCAAATGGGCGTTCACATATTATATATTTGGAGATGTTTCGAAATTGATTATCCCTAATACTGACAATACGTCGTTCATTTCGAGCGTCTGACAGCAATAACTCTGTGATTGTTCAATCATTATTTGTATGAGCGAAGCGTCACAGTGGCATCGAATGAAAGTTTGTAAAGAATGCGTTAAAAGTCGATACAGGGAAAGATTATTTGGGGCAGAATAAAGGACCATGAAAGATGTTCATGGGAATATATCAACTCCAATCAACACCGTTGAAAACGGCTGGGTTCAACTGTCACATTATATAATAATTATTTGATTAACCATTGCGGATTACTTGCAAATCGAGAATGAGATAGACAAATAGACTAACAGACCAACTTCCATCTTGTCCTTTTTGATCTCTGGTATTTTGAACAACAACAATTTGGCTGTGAAGACAAAGATGGTGGTATACAACACGTGAAAACCAAACGCTCGAACACATGTCAGTAAAACTTGAACGATCGGCGCTATACACAGATTGGAGCTGAATCCTATTTCTCTAAACAGCAGATATTTTTCCGAACTGCAGGTTGCAGTTGTGATTTTCAAACAAGGCTTTACATGAGCAGTGAACGGCAATTTCTTACAAACATGTGAATTCAATTTCCAAAGCGTGTAGATCACTGTAGTTAACTTGTTTTTCACACGAACTTCGAACCTACTGAACTTTCAATTTGATTCTAGATGAAGGTGTTAAATTATATTTAGATTATCGATTGCGATCCATGAGAGCTATACATAACCTGGTAACCTAGTAACGTAGTATCGTATAAATTGACGCTAGGTCAATCAACGGTTATCACTGGCAACTAGAAAACACCTGCTCAGTGACCACAACACTCCGTGGGTCATCATTCCCAAAATACCGTGTTGGCCGTCGGGTATGTCATCCAGAAGGAGATTGCGTCTTGATCAATCATCGAACGCAACCAGTGGAACGCTGATCGCTGAACAAAAAGAATAACACGTGGTTCAGTCGGTTTATTGCGCATATTACACACGTCTATCTTATATGAAAACCAACGAAGTAGACAAAACCTTGTATGGAAATTTGTCTCGCACAGCTGTAACATCCAGCTGATTTGTCGATGAATTTCGAAACAAAACATTCACTGTAAGCCTTCACACTTTTACGAATCGCAATTCATTCGATAGAGACCGACAATGTTGTCGTTGAAACCGTACACACGTTTACTAATAAAAAGCCAAATTATCATAAGTTCGTGATTGTTGTTGTCAACCTTCCTGCTCTTGTGTTGTCCGAGAGTTTAAATTTAACGAAAATAATGTTGTTTGATATAATTCACTCCTCAAATGATCGCATTAACCATCTTGAATAATTAGGCTGTCAACAATAAAAAAATACTCGAAATGTTCAGACATACCAATGCGACATTTTGACGGTTTTGCATTCGCTCAATATATATAGGCGCAAAAAAATAGTGTGCGAGTGCAAATGGTTATTAGGGAATAAAGTAATCTACGCGCTTGATATAACATGCTGTGTCCGAGGCTCTGTAAAAACACAAGAGAATGAAGCTCCAAAGGTTCCGACCATGTCCATGTCGAACCCATGATTGTACACGTTTCCGGAGGATTGGATGAGAACAGCTCAGGCGACAATATTTTTGGAAACATAAATGATGGATAGCGTCAGCCATCCTTTAGAGCAATTTGTCGATCTCGGTCATACTAGCCGTGTTTGGTGACAGCTTGAAGCGTAATATTTGGCACAAAATCGATTGACAACTTGGATCGAAGGGTCAAGCGGGAGAGACTAATTTCTGGTCTGTGTGGTGGTTACTTGCTTTTCCAGTATAAGATACGCATGTATATGGTTCCTTGTTATGTGTATATTAAAACAATTTGACCAATCGGCTTCGCTTGTGGTTCACGATTCTTAGGAGAACGCGAATATTGTTGGTCTTGGCTCTCATCTTGGATGTTTCTGGGTGCAATAATTAATGCGCTGTCAGGTGTGTTGAGGGTAACATGCTTATTGTTTTACTGATAACCCGAGATTTTCCGTTAAATATCCTGATGTTCGACATCTAGTTCTCTTCAACCGTGTATGAACTCACGCATTCACTTTCGACTTTTCCTAACCCGAAACAAAAGATGAAAACGTTTTTGCAACACTTTAAAAATTACTGAAATTTCGTATGCACTATTGACGTTTAAATAGACATTTTCATAAACAATTCGATTACACATCTCACATTTAATCAATACAATTATCCGCAGTAAATTATGCATTTGAAATTTGCTCCTATGTTTCAACATCTCTAAAACTCAAGATACTACAATAAAAGATTGATAAATATTTCACAAAATTGTATTAAATTCTGGATGCGATTTTTTCTGAAATTTGGCCAATTCCTTTCTCATATTGAAATTATTTAAATTTCGTTCAATAAAATTAGCGGGTGAGTATTTGTACTGAATAATTACATGCATATTAAACATTTCCAGAGTGAATAATTCGTCATACTCCAGTGCAAACAGTAATCCGGTAAACGAACTAGCCCTGCATATGAGTTTCTTTTATACGGTATTACACTACTGAATTATAGTGAAAATGTGACACTGTAATAAATATCAGTTTGCACGAGATTCTTTGTGGTTGGCTCGCCAAACGAGATTGTTTTCGGAGGTGAGCTAGAGAACAGCATACAAAGATTCCCAGCAATAACTTCATGAAAGTCGTCTGGTATGAAATATGGAATGTAACAGGAAAACTCTCTTTACTCATAGGTGAAAATAGACATCAGTGAGTTCTACAGCACTGAATGAGAATCATGATCATAGTTAAATTATATATAAAAACCAAGGACAAATACAGGCCATAGAATAACATATCGTACCGAGTTACTTCTTATTGTTGTTAGGCATACGATTTTACGTGGCTAACTACACTTTTAACAGAATTAATGCGCATGAATCTTGGCATAGATATGTTGCTTTTTCAGTATTGATCAGTGAGTTCTACTAGACACGCCTGATGCGGGAGACTATATATCATTACCATGAACAGAACGGAATGCAGTCATGATTTCAAAGATTAAATTCAGATCCAATATTGCACAACTTTTCTCAGTGTAAACAAAATGAGTATCGCGTTCTGGTTCAATCCTAAATTTAGTAGGTATATCCAAATAGCGGAGCTGAAGACAATGTTTGAACAGCGAGCATAGTTTTGAAATATGTATGGTTCGTAATTTGTTATATGAACTCCGATCGCTTCTTGAGAGTTTACTCAATATCCGTGTTCTGCATTAAAATCAAATAATTCACAACAATTTGTTTCTCACCTCAATACAATGGAAATAAGCGACTTTCTAATGTCGAAGCAAAAATGATGCGCTATTTCATCAGCACTGCGTCTCGGATTTATATACCAAATCCGTGTTACTCGTGCTGCTACAATTGTAAAATGTTTATCGTGTCAAACCTAACTGGATAAGTGAAATACTAATTGAAAACCATCGATTATCCTGTTTATTCCTAACTGTTTCATCTTAAAACGTGGACCCATAATCTACGAAGTAAAAAAAGTAATTTTTAGGTTCTTGGAATAAACAAGTCTATTCAAAATATGTAGGAAATATTGTTGATTGATTTGTAATAGGAGTGAACATATAATGAAAGCGGAAGGCAGGTCGGTAGCAGAATGTGCCTAGATTTCAGTGGTTAATATCAATTTTAGAAGATCTTAGCAACGTTTCCACAGTCGAAAGGCGCATCTGGGACTTCACCTACAGATTCAACCCTCATTCACTTTTTTCATAATATCGAAATAGAAAGTCCATCAAATTGATGCTCAAAATAGAAGGTGTTTCGGACAGTGTGATTTTAGGTACCAGTTGTTGCAGCACATGTTTCATCTCCACTACAAAATAACAGCAGAGTGATCCAGTGAAATTCAACATATGGAGCACGTTTTCTAAGCAAACGATTACACGACGAAATTTTGTTTTGCCATGAATTGCCTAACGAGATCAGAGATTATGCGTACACTCTGAGCTTGATTGCTAAACCTTTTTTCATGAACCTAGATCAAACTAAAGTTGTTTATATGTTCGGTGTACACAACACAGTCATCTTCTGTTGAACTTATATCAACAAATTACTGATGATCATCACCATGTATAATTTATTGAATAATAAAACGTTTGACTTGTTTGCAAACATTTCATCCGCACCCACCCCACGGTTTCATGCTTTATGTACTCATCAAGTAGGAACAGTGAGATCTGGATCCTCATTCACTCCTCCTCATTCGCTTGAAAAAGTGGAGAAATGGTAAAAAATGAGCTTTCATGCCACAGGTAATTAATGTTAGTACGACCACATCACGTGAATGAGGTTAAACATATTAACCATGAATCACAAAGCGACTTTGCAAGCATTTTCATTGAACACATTTGGTATTCGCGCTGTTTGGACTCATCAGGTTTGTACGATCAACCTATTAAATACAGCGTGCCTAATTACATGTAAATTGGGGTAAGTCCATAGTCAAGAACAAACAAGGCCATTTGAATTACACACCTAATTCTCAGAACTGTTGAAATGAACATCTATAAACAGGAATGTGTGTTTTAACCCATATGCATGTGTATTGGCGAAAGTGTGTGAACAGTATTAGTCACTAGTGAACCATTTTGCAGGTTTGGAATGACATTTCGAGCGGATAAGTTCGAAAAATCGAAATTACTACAAAAATAGTCATCGTCACTCAGTTGATGGATTTAGACACCATTGATGATTCTTCGTTGTGCCTTATTGTATTGACCAATTCAAATGCATCATTGTATACGTGATAAGGCAACATCCTAACGCGTTGCAGATGAGGCAGTCTAAATAAGAAGACGTGAGTGATTGAATAAAATAAATGCTCATATATATATATATATAGCTATACAGATATAGCTTATGGAAAGAATAAACAGTCTGATTCCGGAGGTACAATCGGAACGGTTGATCAACCCCTGCAAAGACACATTGAGATTCGGAGTAAATACTATCACTTGAAATTCGCATCCTGATCTTTAACACTTAAGCAAACAATTTCCTAACAACAATCAGAATGTAAAATCATCTGTAATTGCAGCAGTCGCTTCTATCAACATTATTCTTAAATAGCTTGATGAACTTTGTATATCGCATCTCTTTTTGGTAACACTAATCATGACATCACTCAAGAAACAAATGGTGATATACTTGTAATAATGCTTATCTACAACATTTAATGAGCTCGAGTGAAATACCGTCGCCAAAATGGCCTTTCCATCCGCTAAGCGGTTGATTGACCTATTGAGCTCATCAAGCGAAGGTTGAGTATCTAGATATTTGGTGATCGGTAAAAGCCCGACATCTTGAAGTGCAAGCGGTAAAACAGTACTGTCCCTAGAGTAGTAGGATATGTGCTCCACCATTTTCCATCGAATGACGTTTGTCGACATTCGGGTTAACAGATTTAGACTTGAGTGGAGCACTTCCAAGTTTGCTTAGACCAATGGCTCTCTAAATCCCATCATACATACCATGAGAATTTCCAGTATCCTCAGCGTTTTGGATACTAACTTTGATTTTAATCCAATAGTCATTCACCAATCGTCATTCAGTACGTTATACCTTATTTCTAGCTGCTTTTAGAAGTCGTATGTTTTCATCTAATAGCACAACATTGAACATCAATATTGCTAAACGTTTATAATCCAACACAGCATTCATCTCAGAAGCTTTTTTTCGAACCAGTCGCATTTTCATTTTTTTTCGCCCCGTTAGTGGAAAGTGCAACTCATCATATGCTGCTTGTTGTTGATTCTCAGTTTTCTGAAGCTGATTTGAGTGAACATATCTTGTTTAACCCGGCTTTGGATGCTTTTGTAAATCACGCAGGTAGATTACATATGCACATGCGTTAGACGTATATACTTGTTTTAGCATACAAGTAGGTGCGGGGATATTCCATGTGGTAAAGATTCAGTTTAAGACAGACCAGTGAATGATTGGTATCGCAGTCTGCGTTTTGATATCATTCGGTGTAATGTACGCTTCCTTTATTAATGCGTCTAACACGAACATGATCAAGCTGATGCCTACCTCCGACAAATAGGGTACAGGGCCCGTCTGAGAAAGGAGTTTATTTGCGCTTAGGGCCAGCAACCCTATTTCGTAAAACCTAAATTGGTACGGAAACGACGGCAACAGATCCAAACATTCTGTTTTTCAATGGCCAGATGACTGACGCGAACCTTGCTAGTGGTCTAACGACGGATGGAGATGGAAGCCGACAGGAAGTTTCTAGCTCGATGTGCGATCTCCTTGCGCCGAAAAGAACAATAGGACTCGGTTGCTGGCACGTTCGAAAGCTGTATTAAGCTAACAAGCTGGCTCAAGGCATACATGAGCTAAACATGTATGATCTGAGTATACTTGAAATGTTCGATGTGAGATGGATCGTCTCTGAACAGCGAAAGCTAGATAGCGGTGAGACCATTATTTGGTCAGAAAGGCAAGATAACCTATATCATGGTTTGGAAGCAGAAAGACCAGTAGTAGCATCATGCAATGGAGGTATTTGAATGAGCGACTACTATATGCCAGACTAAACTGGAGCCTTTGCAAACTATCGATCTTTGTAACATACGCTCCAACAGAAGATGCAGCCCAAGAGGAAAAAGACATATTTTACTTAGCCATGCAATTTGTCTTAAGGGCATCCTAAAGCACTGGTGGTAATGTTAGATTTCAACGCTAGCACCGGAACTGTAAATGCGGACAGGAAGCGTGCCATGTGTGTGTATGGTGTTGTCCAACAAAATGTTAATGTCAAGAGACTACTCGACTTTTGCGGAGCGAAGAATCTTGTCGTTGGAGGCACCCTATTACCCCAAAATAACATATATAAAATAACCTGATCCTCACCGGACGGCAAAACAGAAACTCAAGTGGATCATATGAAGATAAATGGTAAATGGAGACGCTCGTTACAAGAAGTGGGAATCATGCGTAGTGACCATATCCTGGTTGTAAGAAACATTTTTTGAAACTGAGAAGGGCAATATCGAAATTCAGCGCAGCACACGGTTGGAAAGGAATAAGCTGAGCGATGACGCAACGAGATAAGCTTTTGGCAACATAATGAGAAAGATGATAAAAGACCGGCCCAAGGATTCAATGAAGATTGATGTTCTCAATTGCACACTGGAGGAAATCGGAGAAATATTCCTCGGGTAGAGGCAGAGGGCAAAGCCACGTGGATCTCGTCAAAAACCTGGCAACGCATAGACGAGAGAAAATATGTAAAGAAACACATGCTGATTAGAAAGCCGTATAATGAAAGGAATGCCACCGCTGAAGACTATACAATGAACGATGAAAATGTTTAAAAATAAGCGAGGAAGGACATAGGCCGGTATGCGGAAAAAACGACACAACAAACAAAAGAGGCGTGCCGAATAATTGATATAAGATCGTTATATCGAATTAATCGTAGTCAGGCAAGCCATCAACATGTGAGTACCCACGGTTGAGATTTGGAAACTGACGCGAAAGATGAGTTAGCCAGATGGCACGAACATTTTGAGGTCATTCTAAAACGCCCACCGCCTCAAACCATATCCATATACCTCAGACAGCTACAGACTTTGAAGTCATCACAGACCTCATCAGCCTCCAAGAGGTGAACTTCGCTGTCCAGAGGTTGAAAAATGGGAAGGCACTAAGTGACGATGGAGTGTCTGCCGAACTGCTCAAGGCAGGAACCGACGAGACGCCGTACATTTTGCAAGACCTATTCCAGAAAATATTGAATTCTGAGCAGATACCGGGAACCTTTCGTTCCAGTACTATAAACAAACTTCCCAATAAAAACGACTCGAGCCACTGCATAAATTGGCGTGCTATTACCCTTCTATCAGTCACGAGCAAAGTATTCTGCCGGCAATTGATTAAAAATTAACGCTGGCAAATCGCAGGTAATGCGAGAGAATGCTCCGGACCAACCACTAGCGTTCCTGGACGGTCAACCGCTTAGTGAGGTTACATATACAGTATAACTTGGGAGCAAACTGACTGTAAACAGTGACTGTGAAGATGTTGTGAGGAGTAGGATCGGAAAGGCGTACCAAGAATTCTGCATGCTGAATTCCATTTGAAAATACTCCGATGTACATTTAGACGAGGCAGGTTTCCTTAGCAAGAATTACATTTTTATCATCATCATTCTATAATAATGGATAACGTGATGACGACCGTTTTCCATTCTTTGAAATTTATACAGCATGTTAGCGCCAAAATAAACAAAATTGGCATAAAAGCATACTTAGTTTTGCATTCCTCTAATCCATCAAGGCACTCCAATCCCGATGGTGCAGCGTGTACTTGTTGAATGCAAACAAATTAAACTCGATCGCAGGTGGCTGTATGTGTAGTTGATATGCATGCAGATATGTGTAATGCAATAATATGTAGCTTATTACATTTGTCCTCTTACATCATTGATACAAACTGATTTATGGTGATTAATTTTTAACAGTACATTTCGCAACACAAGGTATGTTCGACGCTCAACGTTTGAAAGTAAAATAAAGCCCTAAATTTCACATTTCTATGGATGTTGAGTTTATTTCTGGATTTCCGCAACTAGATTTATGAAGTTAGCACTCTCAAACGCATTTGAAATAAATCGTTTTATTGTTATATCTTCAAACGTGATTCTTACAATGAAAGAAATGATCAAACACAATAATATCAATATTCATTGATAATGAAAATACTTTATTTATATGCAATATCAATTTTGACATCAATACAAACAAATCAAATAATGGCAATACAACTTACTAATTGGATGATAATTAGATAATTTTTCTGAATTTTCCTATCCTCAAATATGAAGCGATATACTAACTACGCGTAGATTAGAAAGGTTTGAATTTTCTGGGGACCGGATACAGTGGGTGTCAATTATCGGACGACATGTATCTGATCAATCTGTTACATGTTCCGATCAGAAATCATATATCGGAAATGAGCGTAAATGCATTTTCTGGTATTCATGTACGCGTGATTCGTTTTGTTTGTCGCCAAAGCTTGCTGCTTTCCGTGTGATAATTATCACAAACTTTTTCACAAATATCTTGAATAAAGTTAATGATTTCCTTGTGGCTATTTTACATCAGGCTGTACTATAAAATCGTAACAAAACGTATATTGATCTGACCAGCAATAGCCATTGAACAAACATCAATGTCCTGTTGTTGCTTGAAATTGGTCGGTTGGTATGCATGTTGGTCATGGCAATCAGATGCGAATAACAAATAGTTTTTTACACTAGTTTGATGTATATATTTAGATATCAAACCCCAAATCCGTTCGCCATATTAAACCAGCAAGCTAACAGCAACCTGAACACGAGCTACCTTATCATAGAAAAAGAATACTATTAATCAAATCACCTATTTCTCTGAACCAGTATGTATTGGACATCCGACAAAGAAAAACAAAAGCGAATGTCAGAAAATCAGTGAAATTTGCTTAAAAAGTGGTATTATGTGCAAGTGAATAGTTTGAATACAGCCTATCACATCAGATTTAGTGATCCTTGAGAAAAGTGTGGACGTAAAAACAATGATAGTCTCCTAAGTCTCGAGTGCCCGACCCAAGATCGCTTCGCTATTCTGTATTTTACCATCGCAGGTCATTGTTATGAATATATACAAACGTGGCACTCATAAATGAATTTTTTAATCTTTCGTTCCCCTTGGGATATAATGGCACATTGCGAAACGGTTTAACCCTGAATATTTCAGTCAGAGTTGAAAAATAAACGGCCTGGAAGAAGCGATGCGCCGAATTTGTAAAGGTTAATACTAAAGGTTTTCAACTATCTGTGCCATGTGAGGGTTTGGCCAATCAGGATATGACGTCGCAAACAGATTCCGTTAAGGACGTTTGTGGTCCGGCACCTGTAAAACTTGACCCGACCAGCGTAACCTATTGTGGTTGATCTACTTCTCTTTATAAACATTAATACATAACAACTTATTTTTCAGATTATCGATGCGTATGCGATCGAGTTATCCCATGTTCATGAACAATGATCTAGATTTAGCACATCTATAAGTGGTTTAACACGTATAATTGAACAGAATATTCATACCAAACTACAGTAAAACATATGCACAAATGTCTCACCTTACTCTAATCTCTTTCAAGGCACGTGTATTTCAATCGTACTGCGCCAACCTGATGAGTGCAAGAACTCGCAAACAGTTGTG
>JACCGJ010023658.1:0-25213 GCA_013407085.1 Atriophallophorus winterbourni | reverse complement strand
AGAGCGGAAGATGATATCATCACGTGATTGAAACTTATAGACTAGATTAAAATCTCACAGTTAACCAAATAAGAGATGAAAGTTAGTAAATTTTTTATAAATGCTTCAGGTAAGAACTCAAAATTCTGAAATTTCTGTTACAAACATCAACCAGCTTAGAGAAACCAACAGAATGACGAGGTACATCTTGAAAAGCCTATAAACCTTCCAGTGTTAATAGTTGCAGTACCATAGAGCGTGATTTGGCATATTCAAATCTGAAATTACATGATTAGAAAATTTTACACAATGAGAAACAGGGTTGATTACTGCTGGTTATAATGGTGGTAACCATTCAAATACGGCAAACTATAAACCTGTAATGCACATATAACGTACAAGCACTGCACAATATTCGCAGAAATTGATCCTGTCAATTTAATCTTCTTACCACATTGGATGATTAGATTAAACCTTCAGAATATGGTAATGATGTTGGAAATTTTCAGCTTGAATAACTACATCAATTCACATATCTTGGTTCAACCATTGCGGATAACCTCTCTCTAGAAACGGAAATTGGATTGCATTGGCACAGCAGCTGTCATTTGTCCCGATTGAACACTCGTGTTTGGGTTAACCGCAAGTTGACTGTAAAGATAAAGATGCTAGTATACAGCGCGTGCGTACTAAATGCTATAGTGTACGGCAGTAAAACCTGGACCACCCTCGCAAGACACGAACGGAAGCTGAATGCTTTTCATCTACGAAGCATCCGTCGTATCTTGAACATATCATAGATGGACAGAATGACTAACTCTGAAGTGCTTTTAAAAGCTGGTCTACAGAGCATGTTTCCCCCTATTCCGTCAGCGCCGCCTGCGGTGGCTCAGTCATATCTATAGAATGGAAAATGGTCGTATTCCAAAAGATTTACTCTATGCTGAGTTGCAATTAGGAAGTCGACCATTGGGCAGACCGCACTTGCGGTACAAAGATGTTTGCAAAAGATATATGAAAGCTCTTGACATTGACCCCGCGAGCTGGGAAGAACTTGCTCTTGACCTTTCACTTTGGAGGCATTGTGTAAAGCGTCGTCTGCAAGCCGGGAAGGAGCAGATACAGTTCTTGGCTGCTGAACGCAGATCACGCCGCCGGCGTGCATCTGATGCAATACAACCGAGTTCTGACTATCGTTGCCAGCGCTGCGGGAGAGATTGTTCCTCTGAATCGGACTGTTTAGTCATTCAAAAAGCTGTAGAGCGTGAAAATTCATGCGATTGTGATGTACATCCATGGTCGACATGGACCGAAGGAGGCCAACAACAACAACAACAACATGCTTGCTACATCGATATTTTCAAATCTTTCGATCGAGTCAATTTTGTCCTTATAATCAAGAATCTTGAAGCATATGGAATAATGGTATTGTTACCAAATCTGATAATGAACTATTTTACTGAGAGACACATCCAATTTCGCCTGAACACCAATCTTTCCAAAGAATATGTGCCAGGAACGGATTTTACCAAGAATCTGTGTATAAACATCTTCTTATTTTGGTATATTTAAATTACACAGTTGAAGTTATCGGTCGTACGTTGAAACTCTTTACCGATGATATTGAAATATGTGAGCGTATCAGGTCACTTGACGACTGAGCGGCATTACAGAGGGATATATTCACCATATACCGTTGGTCGCTGGTCAATTAGTTACCATTTAATCCTGAGAAATATAATATGTTACAACCACGAAAATCTTTGCATCAGTGTCTGGGTGTCATGCAACCTCAAACCGGGACAACACCGCCACACAGTTTATAACAAAGCATACAGCATCATGAGTCTGCCTAAAAGAATATATAGGAGTTTCTGTCCCGAAACCTTGTATGGAATAATCTATACATATGAGATCCCTGTTATGGAATATTTAATCCAAACCTAGGTACAATGAGCGCGGAAGGATTTTGAACTATTTGATAATATTTAGCGTTGCGTGAATGAGTTGGTCGTATGCTGCATGCAATCACGACCCAAACTACAAACTCAAAGTCATAAGTAAAATCTATCAGAGAGCAACTAAGGTAGTGACGGGACTCCGCAATGTTCTGTACACCAAAATATTTCAGCGTCTGGGTGTATGGGATCTTACCCAAAGGAGGATTCATTTTTTTCATTTTCAGTCCTCTCCGTGCCGGGTGGCATATGAGGCGAAGACAACTTCACTCCAGTGGTTCCGGTCTGTCGCTGCTTCCGCTGCCGTCTGCACCGTGAATCCTTGTGCATATAGTTTGCGTTCCAAAGTTCTGCGCCAAGTTTCCTTGGGCCGTCCCCTTTTTCGTTTACCTTGCGGATGCCAGTGCATGGCTACCTTCGTATGCGAACTGGGATCCATCCTGCAGACATGACCGAACCACGGATCTGTTGACATCGTTTCCGTAGCAATGTAGGTTTTACGAGATAGGGTTGCTAGCCTTATGCCCAACACTCCTCCTTTCTCAGACGGGCTTGGGACCGTCCTTGGCGGAGTTCCAAAGGAGGATATGACACAATAACCATGAATCCTCGATACATTGAAAGATTTCACACAACGGAGTGACCTTTAAACTTGATTACAAAACAATTACTGAATCACGAGTATACTTTCGAACACGCGAACGTATTTGGCTATCCAACATTCTCAATTGGATAGCCGCCGTGATTTTTATCGGCAAGAATTAGTTTCACTTGGAACACCTTGCCACAATAAATCATACGTTCGGAATCCGTAGCGGTTCTCAATTCGCATCTCGATAAATACAAGTCGAATCATGCTCGATTCAGTCAGCCAACGCCCATTCGTTCCAAAGATACAGAAATGTACTTTGAAGAACTGGAACAAAATTTTCCAACGCAACAGAACCTTTTCCAAGGTAAACGTTTTAACGAGCAACAATTCCAAAGACCACACTACTCATAGAATGATTCCATATAAAATTTTCGAATACGCTTGTCTGTAAAAAGTTTTTTTACGAACAATTTCGAAACACCCATTCCTGTAATCTATGAAACGGAATGGATTTTGGGAATTATATTTGGGTATGCAGCAAAATGATCGAGGAACCTTGAAAACATGTTCGACACAAAAGCCATAAATTTTCAAAAATGAAATCGAGAATTTCAGAGCTACATTGCACCATCACCCGACTAAAATGCAAACTGAGTTTTTTTATGAAACTCAATGTGATAGAGAAAAAAGAGTTCATTTATATGATATTTGATTTATTCTCGAACGATTTTATCATTTTTGTAAATAAAAATCTTTTTATAAATGTTACAATAGGCTTTAGTTCAATTGGAAAAAATGATCGCTCACTCCCCACGTCTAAAACACATCAGACTTCTTATTTTTCTTGTTTATTGAATCAGACTTAATCTATTATCAACACATGAAACATTCATATTGAATAGCAATTTCGAAACCAGATTTGGCCCGAATATTAGTTTTTCGTCTACAGAAGCGTTCTTGTTGGAATAAGAAAATGAAAATCATGTTGAACTAAAATAAAAGTATGTAGCCAAATTGTTTTCAAATCTTTCAGAATAAAAGTATTCAAAGAAAAAGCGTTTTTGATATAACTTCGGTGAGCAACATACATAAATCATGTAGCACAAGTGGTAGTTAGCAGGCTTGTTCGTTTCACTGACAAGGTAAATCATTGATGATGATTTACTTTCTAGAGGTGTCTTTTTTAACAAGGAGACTCAAATAATCGGCATCATTGGCCGGTGGATAAAAGATGCCTCTTTCTTTTGGCAAGTGCCGCAGTATCATGATCGCTACTCATTTATTACACTGCCGAACATCGATTCTCTTGAGTTTCTTACGCGGAATGAAAAACTTGTTATCCGGGTATATCACAGTTTGTATAGTGTGCGGTCGTCTATAAGCGTGTATTCAGTGTGCTAGGTTTACTCTGACGCCTAATCGGGCGCTTTCTAACGGACTCAGAAACGGAAGCACGAAATACACCGGGTCGTGGAATGGACAACTTGCGGTCGGTGATTTGAAAAGCACATCACACTACTCAATATGATTTATTACAAAGCAACGAAAATGGTAAGCCGATTGTAAAGTCTAACCGAGAAGCAACAACTTTCTCGATTTGACATGTGCATGCGCGTTTGAGGTAATATGATTTTTGTTTTGGGCCTACTTAGAGCAAAGTTGAACATTGATGTACATCGTGAGCTTACAATGAGGTCATTCTCCACAGCGTTGTTTTTAACTAGAAATTTTGAATCGGCGTCGCGATATTTCCTGCAGCGTTCAGAACGATAAACATTACTCTGCTTGTTCGAATCGTAAGCTACACAATAATATTTCGTCTGTATTGGGATATACTAAAATTTCTTTAGCCCCCTCAAAACCCGAAGTTCTGCACTCATTATTGAAGCAGTATGCACCGTCTTACCTGATATCCCATGTTGTGATTGTGAAATTCACACGATCACTTCTCATTAATATTTTCCATCATCATCATCATCATCTACTCGAAATTAGTTACTAAAAATTATGTACACGAATAAAACTATTTTTTTCGACTTTTCTTGTTATTTTTATTTAGGATACTTAACACTCCTGACCACCCTGTTCGAAGTTTACAGCGCGATTTTATTTGAATTTTGTACCCATCGTAATGTTATTTAGGTTTGTCATAATTATTGAATCTTGGAAATCAAACGAATATTGAGAATGAATGAATAAAGTGGGTATCCAATATCAAAATACTGTAATTATGGTCGAAATTTAAACAAAAATACTTCCTTGGAGCTACATTCGTAAATACATGAGAGGTAAATCCGGAATGGTTGAATAAGTGTTTTGATATAACCAAAAGTTGAAACATTGCATTGACTTGATGCCATGCCTGCATATGAAAAAAGTTAATAAAGCTTCAAGGGACTATAAAAGATGTGATCGAATGCATACATTAGCTTCGAATTCTGTGCTCACGAAACGAAAATGGTTTGAATCTATATTTACTCAACAAAGGTTGACATTTTTCTGTTTATAAATAATAGTTGAAGTCATACGCGTGGTCTATGCGTATTTACAACTGCATGCATTGTAATACTTCAATCCACCTAAAGGTTTAAATATCGGAAAGTGCATCAGCTCAAAATATTCGCTTCATACAACCGTTGCTTCCACAAAAGCATAGAATGTCATCGATCTATTCAAACGGAAATTTCCTTGGCGAAAATTCACACAGATCGTAAAAACATACTTGAGTCCAGTGAAGAGTATTCTGAGAAGTTCCGGTCTCCTTCTACCAAGAAGGACATCGAGTTTATGCAACAAATTCATCATCGTTAAACAAAACTAGTGCTCCGCATACAAAATATGTCGTATAAGGTTAGAGTAACTCACATCAATTTGATTGACTTCAAAAATCGAAGAATCAGAGGAGAACGTATCTTACTTTACCGAATATATAATCCACTAAACCTGCCTCTACAAGTGCTCTTCTTGGGAAAGAAGACTCAGAATTATCGGACCTATGAATATACACTCTAGGTGTCCTCGATCCCGTTTAAAATATTAAGGCTCTCTTTATCTGGTCCGTATCTGTTTTAATTGAACCATTTTGCGCTCTGCCGTTAACCACTCAACTAGGTTGCATGGGTTAAAACGAAATTGGATGGACTATGATCAAATCATACTTTTCCAAAGAGTGTATAATCAAACATTTTTCCGTACGTTTTTCGATATAAACAGATTTAAATTTTTTATGTTCGGTCGGTGGTTGAGCTCATTAAATCCTTTGAAATCCTTTGAAATGATTTCAAGTTTTAAACACGTTTGATGAACAGGTCACTATACCGCACACCATAAATTTCAAAATGACATCATATGGAGGATTATGAAAAAGATCATAAGAATATCATACCATATCATATATTTTATGTGATATATTCACGAACTGATGAATTAACCTTCGCTCGCTCAAAACATTCTGTTAAAAAGATATGTACTTAGCATCCAACTATTTGGATAGGCAGCAAATTAGTGCAAACGATAAACCTATTTTCTGTCCACGAATTTTAATTACTTGCTCCAAGTGTATGAACATATTTTTCACCGCCTATGGACGCCAATTTAGACGCATGTCAATCTGCCTTATTCATTCCTAATTTTCAGGTTACTTTCGTGGAAATAATAAAAACCATCGCGTGACCTTCATAATATTTCTATAATCGCACCGACTATTCTATTTTAACCAAAGTTGTTCAATTACGCGTAATCTTTTCGATCGCTTGTGAGCAATCGATGTATACATTTTCATTTATGTACCGAATTTATTTCGATCGAAATTCAACCGTTTCAACGGAAACCCGATATGGTTTGCTGATGGAAATATTTCCCCATTTCTGTCAAATACATGTTGCAACATATCGAAAATAAATTAAAATTAAATATAATATATTATATCGATTTTTGAACGAAATTTAAAATAAACAGTCAATAATGAATCTTGAATTTTTCCTGGCTTTAAAATATTCAAAGGTAATTAACTTATAATTTCGTTAGCTATAACCTGGTTTCTAAATTTGAAATTATGGAAATAATTTTTAATTATTCGGACAAAACCACAGATTTAATCTACTTAACGCAAATCGGATAAATAAAACATGGCTGGAAGCAAGAAGAGCACAGATTCAGAGTTCTTTGTAGATGTTTAGACACCAAACAAGATGGAAACATCTACAAAGCTTTTTCGCAGGATAAAAATCTGTCTGTAGACATTGCGCCGGGTTAACACAGAGCTGAACACATGGAGCAATCAAGGAGGAGATTGCTTGTTTCAACCCGTCATAAATAATATCGTGGAACATTTTTCCTAGCCCTTCTTTATCAGCACACCATATGTTAGGTGTTGAAAGAAAACATTTTTGCACCAATTCGTTAACTCGGGAAGAGAATATGGATAACATTCAAGGCTTTAAGCTAGTAGCGAATTAGAAAAGAAGTTCACTCAGAACTTATTGCAAAATTCCTCAGGTTTCTCCATGCTAAACCGTGGTAGTCAGCGTCCAATTGCTAGAAATGTTGGATGACAAACATTGTTTTCCTGACGAATTTGACTTGACAAAACTGGTATAACTTGTTCGCCATTTCATCAGTGTTACAATCTCCTCACTGAAACAAGACTGGATTGCTTTACTCGAATATTTGCAATATTCCCAAAAAGTCAAAAAACGGCGATATGTGCAGGTAGAGTTACCAACAAGAAAACTAATCATTGCAATAAATTTTAAACAATTTGACAGCTGAGTATGGCGGAAATTTAGCCTAATAACCATTCCATAAATCTAAAATGCATTATTCGATCCTGGACCGTTCGAACTCAAGCGAAAGGTTCCATCAGATGTTCCAACTCCTCGACCATGAAACGCGCAAATCTTTGGAACCGTTTCCAATTCACGATTGTGAAAACTCAAAATCATCAGGCACAAGCCATTTACAGTCTCAAATAGTAAATAAAACCCGATTTAGGCTGGATGATTCTTATTCGATAGGTGAACCATATGCGGTTATTTCAAAAGAAGTTATAAACAAAAATATTTTTTCGTTCAACAAAACACGGTTTTGAATGTGACCGGGGTGAATTGCAAGTCCTAACATGCTTGTGACAGCGCTCTGATGTTTATGCGGCCAAGTTAAATGACCTTGGACAATCTGTGTCAAGTTTGTGTTCATTGAGTTATGCTAGTATACAAGAGCAAATCGATACAAATCAATTAAATTGATCCATCAGTAATTAGATACCAGGCTCAAATTTTGATGTTGAAAAAAGTTGTCTCAATCGTTTGACTTGACAAATTATGATAACCTTGCTGTTTCAAGCGCTTGCGGATCCTTATCTTACTGTCCCTACCTGATGAGTTCCAACAACACGAAACCGGTCGTGGGGTGTGTGACGGAAAAGCATGCAAATGAATATTTTATTTCATGGTCATGGGTTTAACCCCATTAAACATGTGTTTGGACACGTGATTGAACAGGTTGGTCGTACCAGCTTTATCCAACAGTGGCATACAAGCGCTCCTTGCTTACCATTCCTCCACTGTTTCAAGCGCTTGTGGATCCCGATCTTACTTGACGAAAGCACGAAACTGGTCGTGGGGTGTGTGACGGAAAAGCATGCAAATGAATATTTTGTTTGCTGTACCTTATTAATGAAACCAAAGAGAGTGAAATCACGGGTGGATTATATGTAGAACGTGAGTCACACATTACGTTTCCACTCTTGAATGGTACTCACTCCGTGATTCGTTGTTTGAACATGGTGGACCGTTGTACGAAGACTATTTACTATATTTTCAATGCCTAGCTTTGTTAACCACCTTTCCACTGTTTCAGCTGATTCTTATCTTAGTGTCTCCACCTAATGACATAAAACGACCAAAACCGCTTGCGGAGTGACAGTGGGGGGATATGGACAACTCAGTAATTCAAATCATTATTCAGCTTCATCAATCACGGTTGTTGTTCCTCAAATAGACTTGTTTCAAGTTGGAGTCGCTTAAATCTTGATAATCATCAGGCACAATGTTGGGAATCGATTGGAAGTGTGTTTAGGTCTCAACATAAATATATTTGGAAGCTAATCGATATCGATTACCCGACGAGGACATTTCTGGTTGTGTCTGGTGATGAATAAGTTTATTTGGCTGAATCTTGACTTACTCAAAAATATTTCAGTTTAGATCGCCGTACGATTGCTTTGCACTGAGGATAACGAAGCTACATTCGGAATAAAAATAGTAGACCCGCGTAATTTCTGAATGGCACGTCCGCCAAATCTGAAATTCTTCAAAATATGTTTGCACAATTTCTTGGTTCTTCGAAATCATGCATTGATCTGAAAAGTATTTTTCCTGATTGAAACATCTTCAAACTTGGAATCTTGGAAACACTGTAGCCACCACTTATTTTCAAATACGAAGGCAAATAGGTTGCAGAGACCAGAAAAATGTATCAACAAATATTATAGTAGCGTTTTTGAAACTCATTTGAAAAGATCCTATAATTTTTCACATCTATTATTATTCATTAAACTCTCATTTTCATATTACGCTTGCTTTTACGTTATCGTATCATTTACACATAAGCATGGATGTAGGATGTAATATTAAATTATGTGTTAAAAATCATGCGTATCAGATGAATTTTCATTTAATACGTATCATGTTCCTTTCATTCGTTTGCTGAATATCACCATAAATATTTTCATCTTGCAATCAATCGCAGTGTTTGATTTGTCAATTTATGCTTCTTCAGCGTTTCGTCGTTCAAAACATTCGGCGGTTGCAATTTTTTGAAAATGCGCTCCATCCATAGTCGGAAGTGAGGTAGGTAAAGACAAAATAATAACCGCGGCTTCCCAGCAACTATCCCGGCACATGAGATTATAGCACGTATACCACTTCGTATCCATAGAGAAGGAGACGTGACCTCAGCGACCTGATATAATATTATTTTCTAAGAACAGTAGACAAACTGTGGTCTCCAGGGTCAAATTTTTCTTCAACTGTATGTCTTGAACATTATTTCGAATGTTTACATTTTAATCTTTTTCTGATACGGAGTTTCTTGAACAAAATTGTGCATTATCGTTGCAGAATTATATCCGTTTTCTGTAGGATTCACTAAATTATATTAACATGTGTGTGGGCTTGAAATTTGATATGGAAATATCAGGATATTAATTGATTCGTTCTCCTTTGGATACGGCATAAGATTTTGCAAAAAATGAGTTTATCTTAACTTTAGAAAAAAACCTATTTCAAATATTTTCGTTTGATTTTTAGAGCTGCCAGTTTTGTTGACAATAATGACGAATTATTTTACTAAAAATTCTGGTTGTTACTTCGGCAGATGAAGTCTAATTAATTATCTTTTGTTCAGCGTTGTGAGACAATATTTCGTAAAGATTCGCGCTTAAATTCACATTTTCAATCTTGGTTTACTTAGAAGCTGATCTTATTGAACTCACTCAGCGGGTAAATCACATCAAAATCAACCAATTTTATACATTCCAGTTCATTCTAACCCAAATAACTCAATGTCTTAAATTATATTTTGCACAATAAGCTCAACAGATTATTCAACGATATACATGCCAAATTACATTTCGATGAAAATTCCTATTTTTCTGATCTATTGATCCTTTTGTTCAAACTTGGCGCGTCCGGATAAAACAAGAATCATGGACTTAAAATATGCGAAGAAAATTGATTTTATAAACGAATTAATTGCAGTTTCTATTTTCTATTGCGAATTTCTAATCGATAAATTTATTTGTCAAATCTCGGCTTATTTCGCTTTGCGTACGCTGACAGGTGTTTTCTCCAAAATTCATCTAAACAAACGGCGCGCGCTGAGGACCAACTCGCTGCACACGCTAAAGTTTATCGATTCAAATGGTCTGGTGTTGTTTTCGAATTGGCCAATCAAAATCGAGCGATTAGTCGAAATGGCGGATAGATTTTTACATTTTCAAACAACTTCGTTTTGAATAAAAATAAGATTTTCTCACAACTAATCTGATTTTATTGTGACTTCAGAGATTCTTAAAATGCTGATAATAGAAAATAATTAGAGTGATCTACGCAACACATTAAATATAATTTTATTAAATTGTTTTTTAACTGAAATAAATATTTCCAGAAAAGTGAAGAAAATCGGTTCAACAATTAAGAACTAAATCAAAATATACCTTCTACAGACAACATTTTTTATTTTTTTGCAAAGTGAGAGCAGATTGAATATACGGTTGTTCTTAGGACATGAAATTGATGTTCAAAATCACTTTGAAGTATTTGACATCTAACTTTAGCAGTAAAGTGACATTTAAAATTATGAGGGCGCGTTTTAAAACAAATCACACAATGCGTAATTTTTGCCATTGTTAAAGAAAATAAAAGAAGATGATACACAATTCTATTCTATTCTATACCAACTAGTTATTCTATCATGGTGAAAATGGCTAATACAATCATTAAGTAGTTATATAATAACCCTCATAATAAAAGAATTAAATAACAGGTTTTCAGGGTTGTTGCAATGTAGGGAGTTTTTGGATTCGAATATTAAATAGGCCAAAATACGTTCATTGATTTAAAAAACGAACAAACAAAAAACTTATGATTTGAAGACAAAAATTTTCTGTTATTAAAAACCGAATAAAATGCATTTTTCTCATTATCTAACTTTCTTCATTTAAATGCAGTGGTACCCAATATTTCCACTACCTTGTAGAACGTGAGAAATGAGTTAACCTCGGTTCCCACACCGTTGAGTACGTTTGGAATAGGCACATAATCCGATTCCAACGATATACTCAAACGTGAAATGTGGAATGCCCATAGCGGGAAAAATAATCGGGGCAGCTTGGCACTTCATCCAGTAAGTAATATAATTGCATACGAGCATAGCTCCAATTGATCTTATCGACCCATCTGTGAAGAGTACACAGTAGTCCGAGTCAGTAGCAGAAATTTCATGTGCCACGAGTTCTGTGCATATTTTTCAAAGGATATCTCGTTTGAATTCTTTTTAACGCTAGTGTTTCAAATAACTGATAAATCCCGTCTGAATCAAAGGGAGTCACTTGGTATAGATTCACGTCTATCTTCACTTGACTTGATCAAAATCACTTCAGTAATTCGTTCGATTTATACAATTTTAAAATAGTATCAATTTAGGCCTATTGGACGAATAGCCGAATCTATACATAACTAAATACGGTAGGAAACCGTATTATTTAACTGAAAACATAATCCCATTTATATATTTTCCGAGTATTCGGATTTTACGACGGGATTTCTACCATCTGGATTTAGGGTGGTAACAAGGGGAATAAAATAGTTATAATACTACCCGAAATATCATATGAATTTGCGTCAATCCGATTTGAAATTTTTTTGCAATCGGTTCACGCTGTATCCAACTAGTGAATATAAAGAGCACAAAATGGACGCTAACATGTACGTGTTTTTGCACGAGGACAAACAACGTATCGATTGCGTGCCATTTTAAATAAATATGCCAATTTTTTAAGCATACCGTGTGAATAAATAAACCGAAAAGTAACAATAATTTAATTGATTTTTGTATGTTGAAGCATTCTACTGTTTCGTAACATTGAAATAATTTTCGGATAGAGTGCTTAAAAACGAGATTAATGATGCCGAAATCCGGCCTCTCGCTAATTACGTCTCAAAAACATTTTGAAATTCAAATTAATTTTTTGTATTTTTGAATTAAACGTTTTTTCCTAATAAACTATTAAACTACACTTTATGAAAAACATCAGCTGTATTTGGAAAGCAATACAATGTGCTGCATTCATAAACACTGGGACAAACGCGAAAAATGTCATTTAATGTAAAATGATAAATCAATAAATTTGTTGCAAATCTATAGAAAAATTTCAAACATTTGAAATTGAATTTTTTGTCACAGAAGAAATTATACATTTTCAAATTTAAAAAAAAGTTGTTTTAAAATAAATTATATTTTATATACTGCGCAATAAAACGTAAAACTAATTTCAAATTCATTTCCTATTAAAATCGATTAGATTAAGGTAATTGGTTAATGGAATATAGACGCAACCAAATTATTAATTTCTGTAGATTGTATTTTTAAATAATCAATATAAATTCGTTAAATTACCTATATAGTTCAAATAAATAAAAATAACCATTATATTTAATTATAATGTATCAATATTGTCCAATAATACGGAATATTTCGAACTAATTTTACATTTTTTTACCAATAGCATACAATTTTTTTTAAATTGAACAAGGTGGTTTTACCCCACCCTATCCAACATTGGCATATAAGCGCAACTTGTTTACCATTCTTCCACTGATTCAAGCGCACGCAGATCCTGATCTCACTGTCCCTACCTGATGAGTGCAAACAGCACAAAACCGGTCCCGGTGAGTGTGATGGAGAATCATGCAAATGAGCTTTTAGTTCATGGTCATTGGTTTGATCCCTCGACTACATGAATGTAGGCTAATGTGTTTGAACAGGTTGGTTCTAAAAACCTTTTCCAACAGTGGCATACAAGCGCCATTTTCCGATTCGTTTCACATTAAAATGAATTTGCTGATAGTAATTCGATGATGGACTATATCTGCAATGGAATTATTAATTTTTACAAATTATATTTCTGAAAAAAAGTCAATAAAAGTTCGCAAAATTAACACGTGAGTATAAATAAAAATGTTCATCTAAATAAATATTATTCATCAACATTGCCAAACATTATCGATTATTTCACATTATTGTCTAACTTTTTCTCTATTATCATACGAATTTTTTACTGCACAACAGCCTATTCTAGAAATACTTTATTATATTAACATGGAAAACTTAGGTTTTCATTGTAACCGATCGTTGGATTTTGAAATATGATTGATTCGATGAAAACAGCCTTTATATTAGTAGTTTTCAGTAGTCTCACCCTCAGTGACCAGCAAACCTCGAAGTTAAGGCCACCAAAGTGTATCGCTCAGCTCATAAAACAAAATTAGTTTTAGAACCAAATTGTGTTTCAAAATGTAGTGTTCAATTTACTTGCGCAATCGTTCATTTGCCTAGGCTGCTAACAAGGAGCAAAGAATCGATATTTAGTCGACGTCAAACCGTTAGTAATCAATAAAAATATCGATGTGTGATCAAGCGAAAACTCAAATATTTCGCTTGCTTCGATCATGAAGTGAATATGGTGATATTTTGTAGATAACCCAAATGGACTGAGATAAATTAAACAAGATGTTTCATTTCTTTTAAGGCAGTTTTAGAATATTTAATTTTTCGAGTTTACCTCCTTGCCTAACACAAATTCCCATCAACAATTTCTCCATGGATCGCTTATCGTAAAGCAGGTGATGAATTTAAAGCTTATATACAGTCGAATTCCCTGCGATTATTTCACGAGATGATGCGAAACACCCATCGCTTAAAAGTGTCTGATAAGCGTTTCAACTCTTGTAGCGGACACATGTTGCGTTTGAATTTATTCTCTAGAGTTGCTGCAGAGAATATGATAAAGAAACTATGAATAAGTCCTTCAGATGGCGGACCCAGGTCTGGCCACTCCACCACCTAAGGCACACACGATGCCATCTCGACTCACAACTCGGTTCTGTCAAAATCAGTTTCTAATGTTAAACTCAAAAATTGTCTATCATCCCCACTGAAATTCACTTGGAATATTTTCACTCTTATGTTGAAAGATCAATTAGCTTTACAAGGTGCGATTTATTGCATATCGCGAGAGTAAACTCAAATGTGAATATTGTATATATCTGTCAGTAGATGCATTTTTCTTCATTTGAACCCGTGAAAGTAAAACTGTTTGTATCTGGGTATCATTGGCTAATAAAATCTCTCACTGGAAACTTGTAACTGGATTGTAAAATTTTATATAATATCAAAAGAATTCCTCTGATGACTCTCATGTTCTATTTTTATATTTATTGAATTCCGAGTAAAGCTCATTCTTTTTTTAAATAATTTTTCGAGAAGCTAACCTTGACAACCATTTCGTCTTCCTTCCTTCATAGTAAGCACTGCTTCTTTGTCTATTTGATGATTCGAATCGTATTTTATTCTTTGAAAAAATATCATTGCATTTCCTATTTGAGCAATTGACTCAAATAAATTCGCGGTTTTCAGATTATCGAACATTCCATTTTAATTGTAAAGAATGGTTTTGAAAAACGTTGGTTGTAACAGAAACGTTGTCATCATTATGCAAATGAGGCCGGAAAACAATCGGCTGTCATATTTTGATTAGGTCTAACTTCTCAAGAAAAATCTTATTTCGAACGAGGTTATTAATGTAGTGTTATATATAGCAACTTAAAGTAATATTAATACGACTCTATTCGTTTGAAATAATCGAAAAACTATCAAACAGCTTCAAAAAAAGGGAAGATACATAATATATATATATATATATATATATATATATATCATATATTGGAAAGC
Source organism: Atriophallophorus winterbourni (assembly GCA_013407085.1). Lineage (NCBI taxonomy): Eukaryota > Metazoa > Platyhelminthes > Trematoda > Plagiorchiida > Microphallidae > Atriophallophorus > Atriophallophorus winterbourni. The sequence goes on along the minus strand of JACCGJ010023658.1, from coordinate 10,171 downwards.
CATTTTAATGGTTCAAATATTCTCTTTAAAGTCAAATCAACTCAGGAATATGCTCCGATAGTCAAGGTAATTCAAGGTTTTTAATGGTCTAAAAAGCAACAACTGAACAACAACCATATGATGGTAAAAATTAAAATTAAAATTTTAACCCTATTTAAATGTGTTTGGACACATGCTTTGAACAGGTTCGTCGTACGAGCCTTATCCAACAGTGGCATACAAGCGCTCCTTGTTTACCAGTCCTCCACTGTTTCAAGCGCATGCGGATCCTGATCTTACTGTCCCTACCTGATGAGTGCAAACAGCACGAAACCGGTCGTGGGGTGTGAATGACGGAAGAGGCTGCAAAGGAGATTATCTTAAGATTTTTGGTAAATTATAAAAATTTTCTGAAATTGTAGCACGGAAATCAGAGAATTTCATGCAACAAGTTTTGTGCAGTAAGATAGAAATTAACATGATGTATTTCAAACTGATCAACAAGACTGACAAAGGTCAAAATGTACACGAATCACAACGAAATACCTTGAATTTCATAAAAAATAATAGGGACGAAAATATTGTCTAGTAAAAGTTTTCCATCGTTTCATACGGTATAGGAAAGTGAGTTTGATTACGCAGAATTTTAGCAACAAATGTCTTTGTTGACGAATTTAGGGTCAATGAACAGAATAGTATTGTATGCGCAATCGATGTCTTTGCCGAGATGAACAGAGCCCACACCATGAAGATTAATTTAATTCACCCTGACGAAGCTTCACTTTACATATTGAAAAACGAAACTTCGACTTCATTAATCTGGTTGGTTGCAAAACGAATTTCCACTAATGCATACATTTTCATATTTTGCTGTAACTTTTTCCCTATATTTTTTCACATATTTTTTATTACTAAATATGATATGTTTTACAGTGGGTTACACGGTATTGATACAGTCTTACAATTAAAAAAGCTGTTTTTACTGCTTGTATTGAATTAACAAAAATCATTATCAAAATATTAAACATTTCAGCTCCTGAAGTTATTTTCTTATTTTATGGATAAACTTTTACTTCCTGTATCGCGACTTGAAAACAATATTTTCAAAATTTTGTGCTAATTCCTGATTTATATCAAGTTGTATCGAAATATGTCAAGTTTATTCAAAACCAACGATATCCAAACGCGAGATGTTGCATTCTCGCATATTAGGGAAACAACCAATGAGAAATTTCCCATTTCATGCAAATAATAATTGACCAATCAGAATTCAGATAGGATATTTGATTGGAACATCGTAAAAATAATGTTCTAGAAAATATTTTGGAAAACAGTTCTAGCAGTATTTTGCTGAAAAAATATTTAAATATGCACGAAAATCCTAAAATATCTTTCAAAACATTAGTTTCTATTTTTCTGCAAAAAAATAAATCTAACATGTTTTCGAAAATCCATTTGGATGGAATATAATTGTTAAACAAACAAAATATTTTCAAAAAAGTAAATTTGTATGCATTACCATCACACACACCACGACCGGTTTCGTGCTTGTCATACTCATCAGGTAGGGCGCAGATGCATCAGGATCCGCATGCGCTTGAAACAGTGGAGGAATGGTAAACAAGGAGCGCTTGTATGCCACTGTTGGATAAGGCTAGTACAACCAACCTGTTCAATCACATGAGCCCACACTCATGTAGACTGGGTTTAAAACCCATCACCAGGAACAAAAAAAATTTATCTGCATGAATCTCCATCACACACCAACACCCGACGACCCGTTTGGTGCTGTTTGCACTCATCAGGTAGGGACAGTAGGGTCAGGATCCGCATGCGCTAGAAACAGTATAATATTGGTAAACAAGCTACCCTTGTATTCAATGGTTGGGAAAGGCTGGTACGACCAACCTGTTCAATCACCTGTGCCGAAACACAGATTTGTGTATGTGATTGAAATGCATGCAAATGAGCATTTTTGTTCATGGATACGGGTTCAAGCCATGTCTACATGAGTGTAGGCTCATTTGATTGAACAGATTGGTCGTACCAAACTTATCCAACAGTGGCATACAAGCGCAACTCTTATAAACTATATTCGTTTTGTTAAATATGCAAACAATACCTTGAGTAAAGTGTATTGAGGCAAACTTAGCCAAATGGTAAGACAAGTGAGTTTTCAAAGCGCCCACACCTCCACATTTAACTCAAGTCATACGGTCACAAAACTAGTTGCTTTTATATATGAAAGTTGGCTGAATTAAATTCAACACGGGAATCATTTAGCCGAATGTTGGATACGCTCTTTATGTAGATCAACGCTGTAAAATATAACCGCTTACTTTGAACAAAGTTTGACTCGGAAATCACTTATAAAACCTGTCAGTATATCATCGTTGTTCGTACGAAATAAATCTAAGAATGATTTTCAAATGAACGCGTTTATCCAGATTGTCAAGGCTTACGTAATCTGATGAAGAAAAAATTTTCATAATCGCAGAACAGTGTAAGTCATGGAGATTGCATCATTGCATTGCAACGTTTTAGGACGAATATATGTCTGACACTTCCCAATTAAAACTTTCTATAATTTTTGAGAAAGGTTTTTTACGGTAAATTTAACCAAATTCACTTCAAAATAAGTTGTGAACTACTGCTGAAACATAAGATTAAGTGAGAATGTTTCCCAAAGCAAGATATGATGCAGTATTATCTACAAAAGACTTAAAATGGGAAATTATCTTCATCAATGCTTTACTGTTTAGACGTAAAAATATGGCGCAAAAATGTCCGGTTAGGCTCCATACAATTTGAAACGAACCACGGGTAGTGTGATATATGTGAAACAAAGAAAATAAATTTATGATTGCGAGGGATGCTTTGTTAGGTCTCGTAATTTCACTTAAGTTTAATGAAAATCAACCTCAAAACAATTCAGACAAACCATTACGATAACTACATTGGACCTGTTGAAGTGAAGAGAAATCATTTGTCTCCAAATACAATGATATTGAAGAATTTGTTAAATTGGTTTTATATTTTCCGAGCCTCAATTGTCTTGTGAGCTGTTCTTGTTATTGTTGCTATGGTTACAAAAGTCGAGCGAATGCATAACAATAAGGTATTAAGAAACTTTTATCACTAAAAAAAGGATTATGGTATAACCTTCACCTTAATTTCATTTACAACACAGCGATAATGTTTTATTGCATGTACACAAGCAGGAATTTCTTATATGATGAGGTTCAATACCTCGATAAACGTGAAAATAACCTTTTTCCACCTTTGCTGCAATTACCATACAGTCTTCCGACTATGCCCAATGCATAAAATGAGTTTCTAAATCAGGCCCTATAGTTCAGCTGAACATGACGGCTTTTTACACGAATGTCATATACACCAGTGCACTAAGATAGCTTCAGATTTGCGTATAATAACCGTTTCGAATTATACAACGTTTGTCATGCACGTTTAATCGATATAGGTAGGCTTTAGCGTCAAATAATCTTGACCGGGTTTCGTTGCTCGAAATAAATGTATAATACGCGCGCTGGTGCAAAGAATGTTGGCGAAATGATCTAGACCGACAAAGTGTATTGAGTGAAGCGCTTTGGTATGCATAAGGCGATCAATCATTGGGGACTAAATTGGACTAACGGAAGCCGCCTATACATGAATAAATTTTCATAGACTTCACGAAACCTTCACATCGAAGTAAAGAAACGTTTTTTTTTAATTGTCAAACTTAGCTCCCATAACACTTCAATTAAAATATTTCCATCACACAGACACCCAACCACCGTTTGCTGTTTGCATTCATCAGGTAGGAAAAATACGATCTTGATCCCCATTCACACTGAAGTGAGGACTAGCCTGTTTCTTTATTGTCAAAAATGGCTCTTATGAAAACTTAAATATTGAAACTTAGCAACCTGACATAGAGGTCCAAATCCAATTCGAATATTGTTATTCAGATACCTTCAAAAGTCAGTAAAACTGCAATAGTAATTGTTTTATCTTCGGACTATTATAACTTCTAAATGACCCAATGTTCACCCAGAGAATAATTTTGTTTTAAATAATAGATTAACATTGATTTTCATATTATTAAATTTTAATACTGTAAAATCTTTATTTGTTATTGATTAATCGATCACTTAATTAGGTAATTCGGCAGGTAATTCGTAGCTAATTTGGAGTCAATACTGAAATCTCACACCTTGACAGAAGACGCACAAGAAGAAGTCCGCCAACGAATTGTACCCTCGCTCACCAGGAACTTGAAACATAACACACTCAATAAACAGGAAATCGAAGCTTTGTACAAATTGAAACACGACTGAGAGATAGTTATCCTCCCCGCCGACAAAGAAAGAACGACTGTGGTAATGAACAAGGCAGATTATATCGAGAAGGCTGAATAGCTACTTCAAGATACACCAACATGCAGACAAATGAATGAAGACCTGACTAAACGTCTTGGATTCAAAATCAACGCAACTTTAAAAAAATTGAAGTTTATGGGACAACTGAATCGAATGGAACAGACAAGAATGAAGCCAGAAGACTCCACTATACGGATTACCCTAAATACACAAAGAGAACATTCCATTACGCCCGATAGTTCCCGTACCAGGAAGACCGAATTGCAAGTTATCGAAGGAATTGCGAAGAAGACTGTTATGCCTGGTGACAAACTCGGAACACGCCGTCAACTCTGCAGAACAATTTCTCCAGAAATTGAAAAATATGAAGATCGATGAAGATGAAATAATGGTATCTTTCTATGAAACGGCCTTATTCACGTCAATCCATAAAACACTCGCAAAGTAGATCGTATCAGGGTTGCTCCGCGATAAAGTAACTGACCACAACGGAAATCGATTAACACGAAATAGTTTGATGGAGTTGATCGAGCTGTGTCCTCAAACACACTTCAAGTTTAAAAGTAAAATCTACGAGCAGATTCGAGGAACATCAATGGAATCACCGATCTCCAGTCTAATGTCCGAAGCAGTCATCAAAGGTTTAAAACGGATCGCTCTACCAATATTACGGCCAACGTTATGAATCCGCTATATGGACGACACATTTGTCATCATGAAAAGAGCTGAACTAGACGAATCGCATCGACTACTGAACGATGTATTCAGAGGAATCCAGTTTACCAAAGAAACTGAAGTTTACGGCTGCCTGGCATTCCTGGACGTTCAAGTGAGACGAACAAGCAAAGGAAATTTGGAGATCAGTGTCTACAGAAAAAAATTACCACACGGATCAAAACTTGAACTTTCACAGCGAGCACCCGACAAGCCATAAATGCAGCTGCGTTAGAACATTATTCAATAAAACTAAGAAGACAAAAAGACGAATACCTGTTCAAAGTGTTCCAGAAGAATAGATATCCAAGAAGGTTCGTACTACGCAACAAGTTTAACCGTTCCCAACAAAAAAAACGATGATGAAAACAGAGTTAGACGTGCTCTTCCGTATGTGCAGAATATATCAAAAATAGCAGCTCGGGTCCTTCAGCTATTTGGAATAGAAGTCGCGCACAAATTCGCGTCAACACTACGCAACAATGTTAAAGAAAAAGTTGCAAATAAAGAACAAACAAATATTTTTTATAAGATTAAGTGCAGAGATTGCGAGAACTACATCGGATAAACCGGCCGCAAGCTAAGCACAAGACTACATAAACACCAATTAGCCGTACGAAGACACGCCCCAAGGTCATTGATCTCAATACATGTTGATCAATTCGGACACCAATTCGCTTGGGATTTTAGCCAAAGAATGCAACCGACGAGCGCGCGCACTCAACAACGACATCATGTAATCAGCATCTACAATTGGTTTACAACTATGAATCAATAAAACTCGATGAACAGAATGCAAAATATGAAATGCACCAGCCACCGGGGGTGATGGCGAACGGACGGACGGACCTAACAAAAACCAATGAATACCAATTACAAGTCACTTCGAAAGAAGTTTTGCTGATGATGTCATCTAGCTTGATGACGAAATCTCTAACAACAACTACGCAAGCTGGGCTGCTAAATTTACATATTTACATGATTCAACAGAAAAAATGTGTGTTTAAACTTTGTTGAACCAACATATGAAAAATTATCATTTTGTGTAACAGATTTAAATAGGAAAACCTTTTTCGTCTCTATTAAATAAGGTTTTAAGCTTCAATAAATTTTTACTCTTAAACAAATACTCTACTGTTGTATAACTTCTAGCAGTTCTGCTTCATCATCAGTTTTGAGCTGTTAAAATATAATCATGTTTATTTTGAAAGAATGAAATCAGTGTAAAAATAATTGACTTTGAAGTAAACGTTCTGAAAGATTGGTGAAACAAACCTTAGCGTCCAAATACCTATCTCCCAAAAATGACCTGCTTATATATGTTTTTTCCAGAGGACTAATTTCAAACATTAATTGCTTTTCAAATACGGCTAATTGCTGTTTCGTTGCATTATAATATAACACAGACCGACAATCCCGTGTTGATGAGCGCTTGACAAATATCCCATATCAAAGTTCTCATCATCAACTCGCTCCCTATCATCAGTACTTCAAGATAAGATCTAGTCTGTGGACACATGTATCAATTACGGCAAATACCTTTCGTGATTTGGTGCGCGCCAAAATTTTATTTTTTCCTCGTCCATTTGAATAAACTAAATGCATTGTGCTTTTATGCCTACCAATATCTCCGAATTATTCCAATTAATATAGTTCGATATTTTGTAGGATTTCGTACAATAAAGCCAGTTTCGATTTCGGTGGAATGATCTTGTTCTGCCAATGTCCTTGAAATCAGATCAATAATTAGTAATTTCATATTAAACAGTTCATTCACGCGTCGATAAAATCGCCCACAAGACACCAAAACTGAACAATTCGAAAATTGGATTACGAGACGATAAATTTGAATAAATTACCGTTTTGTCTTAAATATTTACCGGTATCGTTTTTGTTTTTATTTTTGTTTTGCACATTCCTTATTTTTATTTTAGAGTATTTTGTGCAGTTGTCCTTATTAGTGTGAAACGCTCAGATCAAGTTTTGAGCGAATTCCAGTAGAGGTTTTTGACCTAAACAAACAGATATGTATGGTGGACTTGATTAATAAGGAGATAAAGCCACTTAGTGTTTAACCAGCAGAATATTTCTGTGATTCAAGAGGACGATGTTACAGCATGTATGTAGGGTAGCCAATCTATGTTAATAATTTATTCCTATCTAAGATTTTTCAAACTAAACAACTAAACTATGCTGAGGCTCACAATCAATTTAAACGCATATCAAACGAACATAGAGAAATAAAGTTAAGCATTTAAGCCACTGGGTTTCTCACAACGAACCATGAGGTTCAAACACAGAATCACTTAGTGATTTCTAGTGAAACGCTCGAGGCGCTGATGGATAACCAAAGTAATGAGTTGTTCACATTTCCCCCACCCTCGCAACGAATTTGTACGAAAGACTTTGCCTATTTAACGAAGGAGAAAAGTTCGCTCAGAAGCAGGTAATTAGATTACACAGCAAAGTTTATGCATACACCTTGCGTACCGCCGGGTACCTGTTTTGAGGTCTCGCCACTATTGAATCGGACTTTACAGTGTTGTTAAATGTTGTGAAGAATGAGATTATCATGCTTATGCGTTGTACATTTGGGGGTGACATCGACCGAATGAAGCCAGTAAACGAGTAAGCCTAGATTAATTAATATTATCTGATGTTGGACAAACAGTCTAATGCAGTTGTTACAAAACATGTTAAATAACCCTCACCCCTAAAATAAGTTGATATGCTCTCACACCCTTTATAGGACATGCAATGATTCTCGCCATTTTTAATACGCAGTGCTGTATCACCTCTCCAGCGATGAGGATCCGTGTATTTGGATGCTTTATATCAAACGGTCAATAGTGATTTGTCTGCAGATGAAACCTAACTTTGGGAGGATTCCTTGTGAATCAAAACGGAACTATTTTGCTTTAAATGATTGAAAATCATGGCTAGCAAAATCTGCTCCACCCTGTCGGGTGTTGAAATGTTCTTACAACTTTGACGGATTCAAATTTGCGCTTGAGAAGAAACAATTTTATAGTTTTTTAAAGATCTTTAGTTATTTCACTGTAAGTAAAACCAACCTGAATATATTCGTAACTCCATTTCCTTTCTGGGACATGATTAATGGTTAATTAATAATTTAATAATTGTAAGCTGCAAAAATATCGACAAAGTTACTTAGAACAGAGGCAACAATATAATTAAACATATTGGTATAAGAAATGTTTATTAGAGACTCGAGAAATGATCAATACACGAACACAAAATACTCGGAAAAATTGACAAGAAATCATCAGAGAATGACGACACTTATTACAAGACAAAAAAGGGAAGCGATTATCCCTGGCTAGGAAACCCTATTCGACACCGATTCAAAGTAATTCAAAGTTTCAATGGTCCAAAAAACAAATACTTTACAGTAATCATAGATTAAAAATGTAGGGAATGCATAAAAACAACAAAGTAGTTTTGTCAATCCGGAAGTTCAGCTTATGTATTCAGGTGCGAGGTTGGATTTGGTCCAAATATACTCGTCAAGTTCAGCCTTGAACATGTTCAGACTTTATGCACAAACGATATGTGGGGCACAGAGTTTCATATATAACAAACTCGAAAAACAAAGAAGAACCTCTGACAATTTGATCTAAAGTGTGTAACCGCCAAAACGGTCCGGGGAAAATCGAGTTCAACGTCAAAGATTTCAGTCACGATATAAACACCAATGTGTCTATCCAACGGTTGAGTTACGCGTCCAAACCCACCAATATATTGACAAGACAATACCTGAGATGAGTACGGTACTATTGAAGCAAAATAATTATACAATAAAAATAGCAAACCTCAATTATTTCGCTTCGTACTGAATTTAAAAACAACAATATTCAACAGCAACAATGACCACGAATGATTGCAAGTTCAAATAGCGCGCAAACGGCCAAATAAAGATACACAAAAATAAGCTCAAGAACAAATAAATTCAAGTAGTTCGGTAAAACAAAAATGGTAAAAATATACAAAAATGCCAGCAGATTTAAACAGTTAGTTGTCAATAAAATAAATTCATGTACATCTTACACCGCCCCCCCGAATTCCGCACCGGATTTCTCAAAGACTGACAACGTACATGCTCTTGTACCCTACCCTATATCTTTACCCATCGCTGATTATATCATAATAGCAACCAGACGTTATTATCTAAGAACAAAGTGAGATAATGTCACGATGCACAAGACGTTCTCCATGCCTCACACATGTGACAAAATTCACCGGCCATTTCAGCCAGATTGGTTAGAAGCCAGACGTTTTCCATGCCTTACCACAACCAAACTAGCTGGCCTGGTCCCTTTACGTGACGAAACCAGTTCCGATAACAGCATCCACGTTCGATGATGTATTTTCTTCCGGTACAGTCAAATCAGTCCAAAAGCATGTTTGATCTAATTCGAAATGAATTTCTTCCTTGAGTACGGTAGTAAGTGATACTACCAGCTTAGCGGCTACTAATTCCAGACACGAAATAGTAGCAGGCTTGACTAGAGCAACTCGCGACTTCGAGCAGAGTAGGCAACAATATGACATAGGACTAAATCGAATGTAAATCGCGGCTTCATACCTAAGTTCCAACGCATCACAGAATGCATGTAACTGAGGCCGAACTACGTGAGCACCTTTGCGCTTCATAGATCGAGGAATTCTTAGTGATTGCGGTTCCCGAACATTGGACACCCAGATCTTCCAAACTCGCACATCTGTCAAACATAGTTCAGCATTCTTTATTTCTTCCCTCGTTAGCTGTTTATCACATGAGGCGCTATCGTATACAAACCTTAACGTACCAGATTTCTTATGATTATTACTGTGCGGTAACGAAGATAACATCAAGGTCGAACGTTTGTCGACAATTGATGATCCGGAACAGGAGTTGAATATTCACAGATAAAATTGTGTTCAATCACGCCTGCATACCCATGGAGTAATTCAGGATTTCGCAGAAACCTAGAACGCAGACTCTGTAAACGCGACTTTGTTTGTTTACGGTTGCGGCAGATTCTATGGAGATCTCTTTTACAAGGTAAACACACTTCAAAACGGCCATCTTTCTG
>JACCGJ010023656.1:0-10788 GCA_013407085.1 Atriophallophorus winterbourni | reverse complement strand
GAGAATAAAATACCGATATCAACAACAGGTTGGGCATTTGGTGGACGGTAGATTACAGCCAGTAAAGCAGTCTCTGTTTTTGAGCTGCAGACGGCAATAAAGCGAATCTATGGTTTGTAGACGAATATGAGACATTTCTGTACAGTGGAGCAAAGAATTATGGTAGAGGAGAACTCCACCACCCTTGGTGGGACGATCTTTTCTAATGAGTCATACCATCTAGCAAGATTTCGGCATCTGTAACGGATGGTGTTAACCAGGTCTCGGTTACAGCTATAACGTCGAAATGCCGAGCCGCATGTCGAGCACGAAGTTCAGGAAGTTTACTGAGCAGACCCTGGGCGTTGGTGTAGAAACACTTCAGGCTTTCGCGGTGTAGAGCGGGGTCTTCACAGTTATTGCGGTTGTTTATTGCGCCGATCCTGAAAGGACTGGAGGAGTTAAGTTTTTTGAGGCACAAACTATATCACCGATAGGACCACTTTGAAGTTTGCCACTTCGCGTTTTATCAAGGGCAGAACGGAGGCGGATCTCGGAAGGCGCAAAACGTTTGTGTTGATACCAACTTTGTAACGCATCCCTCACCATGGATTCGGATTGGAGAGTCACTTTGAGTATACGGGGCCCTGAGCCTTTGTAGGTAGGTGAGGCAGGCAATCGTTTCAAACAAATAGTCAGTATCGATTATTTTACTTTGTTGTTGTATGAAACGCCATTGTTCGCATGCTCAACGCAGGCACACGTCGCCCTCTATACCTTTAGAAACCTTTTTTGGAGCTAAATTAAAGGCAAAGAAAAGAATTTTGTATAACTTTGCATATTTAATCGATGAACTCAAAATGAATGAATCTCGAAAATTTGAGCAACGTGATAAAGAATTCTAACCCGCCGCGAATTCCACAATCGCGCGCTATTTCCCACAAAAAGAAAACTTAATAAAATATGATTGATACTGGAAAGAAAAGGAACGTAGCATTACAACCCATTTGGAAAAATGCTACATTTAGAATTTGAAAATATTTTCTTCATATTATACATCAAATTCGAATGTTTTATTTGGCGCAAAATACAAACATTGCATTTGAATCTGTGTGATAGTTCAGTTCAGTTCAGTTCAGTTTGCACAGGACGATATGTGGCACAGTCGCCAATCGAGCGTCCAGATTTCTTTTGGTGGTATGCCAAAAATAGCGCCCACCACTTCTAACAAAATAGGTTCACATATTTCTACTGGTAGGATGGTTACCTGGAATGTAGAGCAAAAACTCCCCTCACAAAAGGTGAGGAGACATTAGTGCATTTCAAAGACCAGGTAAATTCAATATCATTACTCAATTAGGGGCAAAATGCAGGAAATAATGAGCTCCTTACGGCATCAAGTCTATTCTTGAAACACATTACAGAGTTGGAGTTCACGACATCTTCAGGTAGGCAGTTCCAGTAGCTTACTACTCTTTCACTGAAGAAGTGCTTACGAGCATTAGACCTGACATTTTGTTTGGCCAGTTTCAGAGGGTGACCTCGAGTACCCATATTGGGTGCGAGAACATACATTTCACCTGGTTGAACAGTACTAAAACCGGCCATGATCTTGAAGGTTTCTATCAGGTCCCCACGCAGCCGCCTTCTTTTCAGTGAAAAGAGCCCTAGACTTAATAGTCTTTGCTCATAAGATCTACCTGATTGCCCTTCGATCATACGAGTAGCAAGGCGCTGAACACCCTCAAGCATTGCAATATCTTTTTCAAGATAAGGTGACCAAGCTTGAATGCAGTACTCGAGATGAGGTCTAACGACAGCCTTGTATATCGGTATGAAATCCTCCGGGGACCTGCAGGATAAAACTGATCGAAGGCGAAACAGCGCGCTCCTAGCACGATGTGCAGCTGCTGCACATTGATCAGCCCATTTGAAGTCCGCAGAAATCTCTATACCTAAGTCGCGTACTCTCGGCACCCAAGTTATTACAAGTGTACCATCTGGGCCAGCTACCGCCAGCTTCTTGCCGACTTTCGACAAGAGATAGCTTTTTGAGAAGTTAACTGGTAGATCCCATATAACAGACCACTTGATAACCTTTTCAATATCGTCAATAAAATCACGTTTGTTCGGTGATCCAATAAACTTGACATCATCCGCAAAAATGTAGCAGGGACACTTAAGCGCCGCTGCCAAGTCATCGATGAAGATAAGAAAAAGTAGCGGCCCGAGTACAGATCCCTGAGGAACTCCACTTGTAACCCTTACTTTCGGTGAGTACGTACTGCCCACCCTGACACGAAAGTACCTGTTGCTTAAGAAGCCTACTATCCAGTTCCTTAGAGGACCAACGATACCCATATAGCCTAGTTTGGTAGCGAGCAGTCTATGGTTTACTGAGTCGAAAGCCTTGCAGAAGTCCAAGTAGAAAACCTCAACATGTTGGCCCTTATCCAATTTTCTGGTGACCTCGTTTAAAAAGCCCAAGAGGTTTGTTAGGCACGACTTTCCTTTAAGGAAGCCATGTTGAGCAGAGTCCAGCAACTTAAACTCAACTAAGTGCCTGCAGATCCGATCTCTGATCAGCCTCTCTAAGATCTTACACAGAATGACAGTAAGGCTTACCGGTCTATAATTACAGACAGATGAACGACTGCCGCTTTTGTGTATCGGGATAACATCGGCTAGCTTCCAATCACTTGGAATAACTCCATGCACCAGCGATGCGTTGAAAAGACGACCCACGCTCTCAGCTAAAACGGGCGCCAAGTTTCTAATAAACTGAGGGTGAATGCCGTCTGGGCCTACAGACTTATGTGGGTTAGTTGCTGCAAGCTGAAGTCTAATCTCCTCATTAGTGAAATAAAGTCCCTCGAGTGCAGCAATGCCATCCGTTTTTACAGAGACTGGTGTGATAGGTGGGTCTATTTGGCGGTCAATTCTTTGGACTGACTAAAAGTGTTTGAGAAACCCTAAAGCCTTTTCGACATCTGAAACTATATGGGGTCCGTTATCCTGTTGCAGGTTACCGATCCACTCGCGCGTTTTGCCTTCAGATTGGGCATAGCTATAGTAACGCTTTGGGCACTGCTTGATATTGCGTGCCAAACGTGTTTCAAATTCACGTTTCGCTATGCATTGCATAGCTACAGTCTTATTCCTCACTTTTTTATACTGTATCCAGGACCGTTGTGTCTGTGAAGTCTTATAGCTTTTCCAGGCACGATCCCTGAATTTAATCACCCGACGCATCGCAGGTGTGAACCACATTGGCTTGTTGCGCCGCTTGACAGGAACCAACTGGGCAAACTTATCTTGCAAGCTCGAGAGACAGCAATGCAGAAGCTGCCAATTAGCAGCCACATCGTCACCTGTGTATTGCGACAAGATCGTTTTAGCTTCTTCTGTTACAAGATCCCAATCTACACAGTTGAAATCGCGCCTCAGTTTAGGAGGAGGTTTGTCATACCTGAGTATTAGCTGAAAGCTTATCATAATATGATCACTCTTCCCTAGCGGAGGGAGGTATTCTACCTGTCGTACCATTTCACCACTCGAAGAGACTACAAGATCCAGTAACGAAGGTAAGCAACCCTGTCGAAACCTTGTTGGCTCAATGACATGCTGGCTCATAGCATGCGTGTGAATCCATTCGGTAAAGTCTTCAGACAATTTATCGGTGGAACACTGAGTCGACCATGATATGTGGGGTAAATTGAAATCACCCACTATAAGAACCTGGGACCCCTCGGAGCGCAATAAACTGAGATTTTCAAGCAGATTATGCAAATCCTGCAATTTAGCTTGAGGACTCATATAAACGCACGCTATTACCATTGATTGTTTATATGAGTGGATGACGCAGGAGCATAGTTGAACGTTGTGCGTGCTAAGCCGAACGCTCGATTCTGTAGTTCGAAAACCAAGCCCAAGAAAAATGGCAACCCCGCCACCATTTGTTTCACTAGGTCTATCGCATCTGACTACAGAATATCTGTTACTTATCATCTCGGGGATAGAATCAGTTTCTGATAGCCAGGTTTCCGACAGTGCTATTGCATGTGGCCGGAGCTCATGTGCCAGGATAGAAAGTTCGGACCACTTATTTCGGATACTACATGAATTTCCGTATAGCACTGTGGCTACGGGACCCAGCAAAACATTTTGACTCATTCCTGTTTGTTCCTCGGGCGTAGTACCCGAGGAGACAGCACGTTTTTTGGCGTGCTATTCAGGATGGATGGATAAACCTCTACCTCTTGAAGTACCGTTGTATTCTGAAGGTTACTAACCATCAGCTGCGGAATTGCGGGGTAAGTACTATGAACGACGTTCAGATCCAAAGAACCCTCCGTAGTTTCTGCATCTGATACTGCCATATCTTTTTCCGAAGGACATTGCATGCTGCCACTCGGCATTTCATGCCAAAGATCACTCTTCTTTGTGGATCCTTTGTTGTCGTCGGGCACAACAACGTGTTTACCTTTGGTGATTCTGTCCAGACTATTATAACCTGCTAGGAATTTATCACGATCGTTCTGTGAGATAAATTCAACTAAGAGAGGCCTTGGACTTATGCCCGTCGCACATTTGGTGCCCTTCCACACTCCTACACGATGAACGCGCCTTATCGCTGTGTCTGAACGCATTTCAGCATTTCGGAGCAGATTTCTTATGCACGTCCGGTCCAGTGATCTACGTGCTTTAGCCTCGCGTATGTGAGGTTCATCCTGATTCAGCACCAGGACATTACGAGATTTGTCTCGAATCCCTAAACGCGCTGATTTAATCATTTCAATGTCCCTGGAGACTTTCTCGAGGCTAGAAACGACAACAGCAAGTAGGTTTGGATGGGAGGAAGGAAGCCCACTGGTATTCAAAATCTTTTTCGATTTAGCCCTACTTCGACCTTTACGATGCTTTAAAGGCGAACCCTCTGCCGTGATAGTAGCAACTACAGCTTGAGTCGACGCCCAATCCACTATGTTGCTGTTTCGAGGCTAGTTGGAACGAGAATTTTTTCTCGTAATAACAATCGAATCAGCCTTATCCGACGGAATAGCTTCTTTGGTGCTATCGCGTGGATTTTTAGGACGAGAAGATTTAGTCCCCGTAAGATTCGATTTGTTGGTCCTCGTTGTGCTCTCCCTCACAACTTCAGCATAAGATTTTTTACGGTTAGGTTGTTTTGGAGTGACAGGTTGCCGGGGAGAAGCCATTCTGGGTTTTTCTGAAAATGCCTTTTTCGCGGCCCATTGGCACTCGCTGCACATCCATTGAAGCCAACGTTGCGCTACATACACCTTATAATGCTCGGGATGTATCCCCGAACACTTCGGATGAGCCCATCTCTTGCAAGTATGGCACTCAATACCCTTAGATACCTTTCGGTGACATGAATTTTTCAAGCAACTAGCATGAATCATTGTGTAATCAGTAATGGAATAGTGAGCAAGAAAATAATTTCAGAGAGCGTAATAGAAAGCACGTCAGATAGTATAGCAATATGTGCAAAAAACAAGCTAATAGCAAACGAATCGCTCGAAATCGCTTAACAAAATATCGACTATCTTTAAATTAGTAAAAAGCACACTACCTACGTGTGTGCTAAACATTTAAATCTCGCGTCTGACGATATCCAGTCCCTACCATCGGAACAGCTATTCAAATGCGCGTTAGATCATCATCTGTTGGAACTTTGGTAATCAAAATTTTGGTTCATGTTGTGGTGGCATTCTGTTCTCGGGACTTGACTTGTCGCTAAATGTTAACGTTTATTCAAGATGTTAAGGAGCTTGAAACGAGATTGTGTCCCTTATATCACAAGAATAAGTAGAAGAAGAAATACTAGCTTTAATTCGAGAAAAATTGAATGAAAAGTAATAAACGTTTTTCTGATGATCAATTTCAAGTTGCAGACTGATGCAACGAGAAATTAGACTAAGCTCATGGGAACTTCACATTGGACAAATAGATGCACCACGAAGTCCAATAGAAACACTAACAAATCAATCAGTATTTGACGTGTCAGACACAAATTCAGAGCATAATATTGATCAATGTATTCCAGCAGTACAACCTCAAAACGATCGAGCATCATTGCAAGAAAAAAACCTTTAGATGCCGACTCTGGAAGAGTCGGCTTAACAGATATTCTGCACTCCGCTCGCTTCCTTTTCCAAACCCCATCCTTTTTTTAAAAAACAACTATGAAATACATCTACGCCAACGCAAAATGTCTGGGAAATAAAACCGGTGAACTGCGAGAAACTTTTCTAAGATGTTCACCAAACATCATCGGCGTAACGGAAACGTGGCTACAGACTCACGAAACAAATATTGAATTATAATTACCAGGTTTGTCGAATATACGTCATGACTGTGAAACGAGAGGAGGAGTAGCTCTGTATTATAGCCAAAACTTCCTGTGCTGTGAGATTACGGATCCAGACATCGTGTTACGGGATACACACGGGTGCTCAGTCTGATCAGCTAACAGTGAAGACGGTGTTTTGGGAGTAATATACCGCCCACCGTCTGCACAAGAAACTTACAATCTGGTCCTACTTGACAAAATTCGCATGGTTACTTCCAGATTCACTTGTGGATTTTTAGTTATTAGTGACTACAACTTACGAAATCTGCAGAGCAGTACCTTTTAACCAGAACACTCGTGGTAATTCTACTATCGACAATCAATGAATGTTTATTAATGTAAATTTGATATTACGCCATTTATTGGTAATCGCGCAATATTCGAATACACTTCGTAATCTGTTGATTATTCTGAGTGTTATTTCTGGGTTTAGTACAGGTTGGACATTATTCGATTATTCAAATAATACAACACTCCCTCGAGCACGCATTCAGTGAGTTGTTAAACGATATTCCTCTCTATAATATCCGATACCGCGGAACCAATGTACCTCCACTCTTGGATCTCGTTCTGACTAGCAGTGAACACGATATTGATCACGTTATCATCCAGTTTGACTATCTGTTTGAAGCTGTAAGAGCAAATGATGCCCGTAAAACAGCTAGATGGATCAACACTGTGGCGAACCTGAAACCAGCAACGTACATGAGTTTTAGATATGGCTAATATCTAATCTTAAGAATTGAATCGGAGTGAGCTCCGAATTTGTCCTCAGGAACTCAAGAAAAAACCTCGATTTTAAACTAAGAAGCAGGACTCGTAAGTGGTTAACGGTGCTTGGTGACACTTATCATTAGAGAGCTGGGAAACATTTAGTTTACTGCGAAACAAAGTAAAGAAACTTGTCTTCCAAGACAAGATATACTTTCAAGAAGTGATATCACGTATGATGGAGAGAAAGCCCAAAATACTTTATCGTAAGGTTAACGATCAAGCTAAGGTGAAACCTGAAGTTGCGTCCATGAACACATCAGCTGGACCAACAACAACTGCAGTAGAAACTGCTGAAGCTTCAGCCACGTTTTATTCATCCGTATTCAACCCGATAGAACACGCAGTAAACATCTTCAATCATACACATTCAACCACAGTTGCTATGAGTGAAATTTATGTCACTTCGAAACGCTGTCACTTCGTCCTTCATGATTTATTTATTCTTAAAGACGGAAGGTCTCCGGGGTCGAAGTAATAACGCCGCTAATATTGAAGCAATGTGCGACTTTGCTATAAAAACCACTCACATACCTGTTCGAGCAAACACTGACATATGGAGTGATTCCTACAGATTAGAAACGTGGAATAATTTCTCCTATTTATAAAGGTGGAAATTGCTCCCATGTTTCTAATTACCGACCCGTTACTCTGTTACCTGTGATTTCAAAATTACTTGAGCGACTCATTTTCGACGATCTAATGAATTATTTCAAAAATAATCATGTTTGTCTAATTTATTGATAACCCCAGATCATTGGACAAAATCAGCAGATAAAGGGCTAGCAACACAAGCCTGCTACTTAGATATCTCGAAAGCATTATATTGTGTTGCCCATACCCTACTACTGCAGAAGCTGAAAGGCTTTGTATCACTGGAAAGTTGTTGAATTGGTTAAATGACTACCTAACAAATTGCACTACACAGGAACGTGTTCATGATGCATTAACAAAACCAATTGCAGCAACTAGCATATATCTTCAATGTTCGGACCTTGGTACGATCTTCTTTCTAGTTTATGTCAATGAAGTACCGGAACTCGTTCCACGTACCATTTCGTTATTTGCGGACGACATAAATATATAGTGTTGCATCCCTAGCCCAGAAGACTGTCTGCCATTACAAAACGTTCTTGGTACGCTTCACAGCTGGTCGTTTAAGAACAAAGTGCCGTTTAACTTCGACAAATGCAGGATCCTATAAAGGTTCACATGTCCTTGAAAAATGCAGTAAAGAAAATGATTTGGGGGTCTGGATATTCTCCAGTTTATTCGATTATATTTGTCAAGCCGAAAGGATGAACGACATCAACAAAACAAAACTACAACTGGACATTGAAAGTCTCCACAATGTTCTTCGAACGATTTCTGACTGGAAACCAGACACCACGGACGTGCATTGTTCTGGGGTAAACTTCATACAAAAGCTGTGTGATAAAATAAACCTACATTCCACATGTGTGCCAAAGACAACGAATAAACGATTTACCTTCACATTGAGAAGTCGAACAAGGAAGTGGATTAACACATGCAGCAATGCATGAAGAAACTATGTCCAGAATCCGAGGCCATATAATTGGGAAACATATCGTCTGTTGAGGAACAAGGTCATCTCTCTTATTACCGAGGACAAGCAGTCTCATCAGGCAAGACTACTGACCATAATGGAGCCGAACCCCAAAGTCCTGTACCAGAGTGTTAACACCACATCAAAAATTAGGCCGTAAATCTCAGCACTACGCACACCTCATGGTCTAACTACGACTGAGTTCGAGAATGCAAAAGTTCTTGCAGGTTACTACTGCACATTTTCCAGTCCCAAGGAATCAGTGCATCTTACGCTGCATTCGATCGGCTTTTCCGGTGAAATGCTAAGTGAAATCTCAATAAACAATGAGTGTGTCATTATCAAAGTTATTCATTTTAATACCACAAAGTCACCCGTAGCAGATGGGATCACTCCTTTTATCCTCAAACTATGTGCATCCTCATTGTGTGGTCCACTCAACACGTTATTCCAAATTTCGCTCGAAAATAGTATCGTTCCCGCGTAATGGAAATCTGGCATCATCACACCTATCTACAAGGACGAAAATCGATCAGACGCTGCGACCTATAGACCAGTTACGTTGTTTCCAGTAATTTCTAGAGTGCTGGAGAGTTTAGTAGCGGAAAATATCACCCATCACCTCGAAACAAATAGATTGCTTGCGACTGAACAGCACGGTTTCAGGGAATATCACTCATGTCTATCTAATCTCTTGCTCACCTTAAACGACTGGACTGAATGTGTGGACAATGGTTACTCCATCCACGCATGCTTTTTAGACAAGTCAAAGGCAATCGACTGCGTCAATCATAGTATTCCAATTTAGAAGCTTGAATTGCACGAAATACCAGGAAAACTTCTTGCTTGGCTAGAAAATTATTTACGCGACAGGAGTGCCCAAGTCAGAGTTGACGGCGCCTTATCGAAATCATTTAAAATTACAAGCGGAGTGCCCCAGGGTTAGGTCCTTGGACCGATGTTTTTTTATCTACGCAAACGATATTCCTGAGCGTGTTAAATGCAAGGTTATTTGGAGACGATATCAAGCTTTGGAGAAGCATACGTACAAATGATGACTGTGAAATTTTGCAGAAGGATCTAACCACATTGCACGATTGGTCTCTAAGAGACAAACTACGCTTCAACTTCAAAGAGCGCAAGGTGTTAAACATTGGAATACCGTGAATTACAACTACACTCTCGGGTCCCACTAACTTGTCTGGACAACTGAAGAGAACGATTTGGGTGTTTGGACCAGTTTAAGTCTGAAAACATCACTGCAGTGCAAAGCGGTATAAAAAAGGCGTCACAAGTATTGGCGTTAATGAAACGAATTTTCGTCATATTCACGAATCAGTCAGTGCCACGTATCATGAACACCTTTCTGAGACCAGCGATGGAGTACACTGTTCAGGCTTGGTCACCCTGGATTCAGAAAGACATCAATCTTCTGCAGCGTATTTACCACCGAACCACAAATCTTGTATCCGGACTAGCTGCTTAACCACATGAAGAACGTTTGAGGAGTCTCAATCTTTTCGACTTTCGCTGTTGTCGACTAAGAGGTGACCTTATACTAATGTACAACATTATGCACGTCCCTAACCATCCCTTGTCTACACGTTTCACATGCTCGCCACCCCGTGCCAGTCGGAAACATGGACTTTCAGTGCTTATTCCCACTTCAAGACTGAACTGTCGAAGATATTCGTATGCTGTACGTGTAAGGTTCACGTGGAACAACCTCCCCTCCACTGCTACACACTCAGCCAACCAGGATATTTTGAAGCTAATTTGGACAAATACTTGAGAGAAAAGCCAAATTTTGATACTATTTACACTAAATGAGTTTCCCTCTTCTTCTTTTTTTATTGTATGTACCTCATAACCCCATCCTATGGTTATTGTTAGGCTAAATGCTTTTTAGACCATTACAACTTTTAATCACTTTGAAGCACTTTGAATCGAATTGAAAATGAGAACGTTTACAAAACAAATAGATATGCGAAGAAAATGAGCGGTGAACTTTAAAAGCAATCGGCTAGAGCAGGTTATGGCTAACGTTTCACTTTTGACAATGAAGCTTCTTCAGACCAAGGGTGATAGTCAGGAA
>JACCGJ010023654.1:0-12081 GCA_013407085.1 Atriophallophorus winterbourni | reverse complement strand
CCGCTAATGTAATTATATCACGAATGTTTATTATTTATTGTTCATATGTGTGAACAAGTCTAAAAAGCGTAATAGATCTACCGTTACAGCTTCGGCTCTTTTCGCGGAAAACAGTCGGATTCCAAAAAGATATACTGAATTGAAATTTGCAATCAGGGTGTCAGCTTTTGAGGAGACCGCACTCGCAGTACTCTGGTATTAGTAATAGAGATATCCCAACGCTGGTCATTAGCCTACTAGATGGAAAGATCTTGCACTTGGCCGTTAACTTCGGTGGCACCGAGTGAATCGTCCTGTTCAAACAGGTGAATGGCAGATGCTACTTTTCTTTTTCGAATAGAAATCACACCAAGAGCACGCAAACACCAGTGATGGATCGAATAGTGTTCATCGGCGTGAAATTTCTGAGGGATAGTATAACTCCTGAATCGCCCAGTATAGTTATGTTAGACAGCGTGAACTACGCAATGAACGTACGCTTGTGATTTACATCGTTAGTCGACATGAGTGCATGGAAACACTTGAGCCTGGATCCAAGCGAGACAGCGCACGGGCTGTGGCACTGTCAGGCTATCCAGGCCTAGACAGGTATAAAAAATGAGAGAATGGCAGTGAGACTCCAGTGCGTTTTGCAAGCAGCCCAGTACCTTTGGAAAATCAATTTAGCGTGGTCTTACCTGCCTAATATGTATATATGCATGAAATCACAAGCATGATCCAGGTAAACTGCCGCACCGTCAAAGACTACTAGTATGCTAAAATACCGTCAGGTTGCCTAGGCCTAGACAGATATTGAAAGTATAATAGCAATGATAATGTGACTACAGCATGTATTCTTATGGAGCTCACTACCGGTGCCTAATCAGTGTAGCACGGTGTTAACTGCACAGCACAAAACTGCTGCACGGTAGCACATTCTTTCAAATACGATTACACATTTTTGCCAAATGCACATCCACGCACACATATTAAGTACAGGATTTAGTAGTATCATTATTGTTCATAAGCTCTCAACGTCGATTTCAGGCAGCTTACTTTCATCTTACAAACAAATAGTTTAAGCTTAGAAAGCTTCCAGGAACAGATAAACACAATTAAATCATCTACATAATTGTAACCATATGTATATGGTTCCTAGCGATGCTACGGTTTAACATCCTACCTGTCCAAATGGACAGGTGGTGCAGGTTAAACGTGATTGTTTCGGGCTACACTGCCTATGAACCTCAAACATATCTTTCTTTGCTTTTTCAACCCACCGCTCAATCTACCCTGCGGTTTGTTCAAGCTCTTAGCATCGTATACCGTAATAAGCTATTGAAGGGAACATGAGTTTTAAAGCATAATTGCAGCGTGATTTAGATGTAGTGAGACACGTATAATTTACCAACTCTAAGTACATACCGAGCTTCGGTAGGTTAAACCTCATTAGGTTCTGGAAATATGAAAAAATTCAGCAATTTGTCCAACATTGCTTTCAAACAACGGCATGGTTGCGAAAACATTAACAATCGTCAAAATCAGTTAACCTAAATAATCTACCTAGTACTAAAGTACTGAAACATTGGACATCCGTGGTCGACATCGATTGACGAAGGTGCAACAACATTGTTTTACTGTTCCCAAAATAATTGACCTTGATCACTCCCGTTGATTCGTGTTCCGTGATTGCTTCCGCTGTATCTTCGTGCACTTTTTGGCTACCGCGATAAACCTTCATTCTCCTGTGCTTTTTATCCTACATTTTTGGGACATTATTGTAGTGGTCAGTCTACTACAAAGGTCACATGTGTACGTGATGGTTCCTGGTCGCCCTTGTTGGACCTGCACCGGAATGGTCGACATTAATTAAATCTCTCAAGGTGTAATCACTTTGATATACGCTCACGCATTTGCTGTCATAACAAGTAGCACTATGGATTTCTTTAATGTCTCACTTTCAACTAAACCAACTAACCAATACGCTAAAACGTTGTTTTTTTTCAATCATCCTCATTTGCATGCATTTCCATCACACATCAGGTAGTGGCAGTATGATCATGATCCGCATGCCTTGAAACGCTGAAAAACGGTAAACAAGATTTTCGCTTGTATGCCACTGTTGGATAAGGTTAATACAACAAACCTGTTCAATCACATGTACCCAAACACAGGTAGATGCACGGATGTGCAATCGTGCAGCACTTTTGTGCTGTGCAGCTAACACGGTGCTAAATTGATTGGCCGCAGGGAGTGAGCTGCATGCTGATACACGCTGGAGTCTCACTCCCATTTCTATTCTATTTTCACTCATATCTATCTAGGCCTGGGCAACCTGACAGTATCTTAGCCCATGTGTAGTCTGTGACTGCACGGCACTTTGCCTGGATCAGGCTTCCCGTTATGGGATGTGTTTTCATTATTGTCTATTTTATTACAATAACCCTGCATATTTCATTCTTGTTTTGTTTTAATAATGAACATGTCATCTGTACACAATTTGAATATACATTCACGCTGCTAACGGTGTTCTGCTTTGGACCCGTATATCGTGTGTACCTGCCTGGGATTCGAATGCTGTTTAGTGGACCAGAATATAAGTCTAGCACTACACACAAAATGGCAAAATTGGAAAGAACTCACTGAAAGGCCAAGAGAGCAAATGTCCAAATAAAGATCCGTAACGTCCAACGATAGCGAAGTAATCCACACAGGAAAATCCAGGAAATGGAATCCAAGGTGCAGATAGCGCTAAAATGTTGGAGATTCCGTTAATCACAGTTCCAGCATAGAGTGGCGCACACAGACTTCACAACCACGGAAGAAGTCAGAGTCCGAGTTCGAAATTGTATTGACCGCCAAAAAGTATAATGCACAAGCATTGATACAGATGAAGTGTACATGGCCAAAAAATGAACAGTCATACAAGGCCAAAAAGTGTATGTACAAAATGCTAAGGTACAAGGGAAAGTAGATCACTACAATACTCCCCACCAGAGCGTTAGTTATGCTTGAAGTAAGGATAACATACGCTCGAAATGTTCATGTGGCCACGTAGTCAGCAAGACGTTTGGTCCAATTCGCATGTCTACCAGTTCGAGTTTGAACAGGGGTAGAAAGCCCAAAAGGATTGGGATGAACATGGGGGAGGTAGGCGGTTGTGATTGCGGAGTAATGAAGCTTGATGGAGTTAGCGGTTTAACCCCACGAAAGCTGGATTTGTGCACGGAATATGCTGTGATTGAAGGATCTTTATTAATATAGGACTCGCTCATGGTTGTGTGTTAAGTGAGTATTCCAAAAAATAAGCCAAAAATTGACAAATACGAAGATATCGTAAATGCAAAAAAAATTGCAGTTTGTCGAGGCTCACCAATTATGTGGTAGTTGGGCTCACCAATTATGTAGTAGTCGGGCTCACCAATTATGTGGTAGTCGGGCTCACCAATTATGTGGTAGAACCGAAAATATTGGTCTAGAACTACACACAAAAATGGCAAAAAATGGAAAGAGAACTCACTGAAAGACCAAGAGAGCAAATGTTACAAATAAAGATCCGTAACGTCAAAGACTGAAGTTGAAATACTGGGTCGCTTGCTCGCCATATTTGGCGTGAGATTTTCTCATCATAGTCATATTATCATGTGGGCAGAGATGTTGCAGTACCTAGTCAGGAGAACAAAGAGGATTCAAGACCAAAGTCTGAATCGAAACGTGTCATTGAGACAGTATTGATTCTAAAAACCTCGAGTTGTTAACTTAAATATACCTCACTCGTATAGACAACATTTTACCAAGCACTGACAACCTGATCAAAATACTATTATTTCTGTTGAATCGCTATACAAGGATTATCGTTCGTGTTTGTTTATAAATTAAATCTGACCGCTAATCCCAGTTTGATCAGATTTAATACCCGCATCAGCCTCTAGCGCTGGCTAATCAATTCCGTTTCATTCGATACTCCTTTTACTGCAAAACAGCTGAATTAAAATATGTCACGTGGCATAATTTCGACCTTGGTTGGATATTGACCTGAAAATACAAAACTCCAGAATCGAAATGGTGTGAAATCCTTGTCTGATTTGGATGGTGCTTTAATGCGTTGATCGATAACAGTGGTATTTTTCGCGTGCACGTTTTGTTGCAGTCTTCAATAAAATTTTCTTCAATGTGTGTCCAATTAAAACACTTACGAGGGATTTTTCATACATATGTTCACGTTCATCATGTATAATAGAAGAACATCATTTTACGCTTTGATAAAATCATATGGATGCATGATATCCGTTCTTCAACACTACATGCGTTGTTCCTACGAAACCGTGAACGAGACGATTTGGACTTTATCAAAATGATTCTGATATGCTGTTACATATTGGCAAAACATTACTGTGCTATACTCCAATCAAGCCGATTATTGTATTATATTTTGTACATACATTTTCATGTCTATATTGTTTTCGTAAAACAAGATTGCTTTTTCCGATTGCCGGAAGCATTCATCCGAAGGGTTTTATGTGAATGTTAGTTTACAGAGCTTTAAATTCGTAGTTTATATTTGATAAAATCGAAATGATATTCTGCCAAGAAACCTCGTATAACCGGAAATGAACAAATATGGTTTCGTACAATAATCAGCAACTATCTGTGATATGAATGCACTCTATTTGAGCCCCACTCGGGGTTTACAATTTCTCAAAAAGCTCACCGATTCGAAGAGGAAGAATTTTGAAGAATAAAGGTTGCCCACATCCCGCGCTCTTATACTACACAACCGGTTTCTGTCCTGAACAAGTGCAGACAGTAAATAATACATTCAATGAGCCTGGAAGCTGTGGCAAAGTGGTAAACATGAATTGACATTAAACCACTGTTAATCAGAATTCGAATATCGAACCAAAATATTCAAATGCAGAATAACAAAGTAAGGTTTTGCTCACCCACTCCCGCAGAATATCGAATTTACTCCAGCTCATACGATCTTGACGCATAAAACCACGAGGTAATGTGTTTCTCAGATCCATGCAGCATGCACCACAAAAGCAGGTTTTGTCTGCTTGCCATCAACAGCTGGAGACAGCAAGGGTTAAGTTTAGTTAGACTAGAAACATTGGTACAATATTGTAAAATGTTTGCAGTGTCACCGACTAAACTATATCCAATATTAATGAGCTGTAAGCCAGTTGTCAGTTCACTTTATTCCCATTTGAGCGGTATTCGCATACTAAAGTTTCACGCGTCCGTTTCGATCGATATTTGTCCTATTCGTCGACTCGGCCAGCTGATCGTGAAAACCACGTGACGCGTGTAAGGTTCACGTGCTGATTCAGCAAATTGACCAATCAGCATTCCTGTGTTTGGATCAATAGGGCTAATGGTGCAGATTACGCGATAGGCTCAGGAATCCATTTGCTACTGGAGGTGGTTAGAACTCATTGCACAGTTTACTAGTCTGTTAAAATACACTTGTTCCTATTATTTGTCATTTCGATCAAATTCTCTTAATATATATTAACATTTACAAACCACAAAAATGATGTATGAATATTGTCAAAAATGAATATCTTTCTTATAGCTACTTAAAAGTAGCATAGAATAATTCTATCCACCAATTTTCGCCAGAAATTACATCTCTCATTAATCAGTACCAACCGATGCTCATTTGCTTCTATGCTGGGGCTACGAATCAACACGCGCAAAACTACCACTGCCACTGAACCTCATCTGCCTCTCAAGATTGGTGGCGAGAACTTGGAGATGGTGAACACTTTTCGTTACCTTGGTTCGTGCGTGCTACCGACAGGCCAAGCCAGGGATGAGATACCGACCCGTGTACAAGCTGCGCGCACGGCGTTTTCGCGACTACGTTGGGTTCTATTTAGCCGTAGAGAAATCAGCCGACGTACAAAGCTGCGCGTCTACAGAGCGGCGATTCGCCCAGTTCTCACTTATGGATGCGAGACGTGGCCTGTACGGGTGGAGGATATGCAGAAACTAGAGGTTTTTGACCAATGCGTGGTAACGAATGGCGAGGTTCGCTCGGACGCTAATTAACCAGGATGACACTATCACCGACCACCATGCGCAGGAACGGCGTTGTCGTAGCGGAGGGACAAGTGAAGACGTGGCTCGCCACAGTGAGATCGGACGTTGAGCTGCGTTGGTTACGATTTGGTTACGGATGGCGCAAAAATTACATCTCTCATTAATCAGTACCAACTGATGCTCAACGAGACAGATTAAACGGGGAGCGGTTGGATAATTTGAAATTCTAAAATATTTTGGAATGAATGCCAATCTATCCAAGATTGTTTCATTATTTCCTGAACAAATTCGCATCAACATAAAATCTTTTTCAATAGATGACCACATTTTCGATGTTGAGATGAGGACATGCCGACACATTAAATCAAATTTAAAGTATTCAACAGTTCACAGTAAAAACTTAATCATCAGGAAACTATTGCCACACTTAATTCGGATACATTCGAAAATTCTAGCAGAATTGAATGATGTATAATGACTTTATTTAAGCTGTCATTCATTTAAACATTTTATGACATTGTGCCCAAACCCATTTCGGGAATGGTTGCCGAAGTTAGTCCCACAAGCAATATGCCCCCGAATGACCATGGCTGGTATCACCGGTAACTTCCTTACAAAACCCTATACCCATCATTCAATTTCAGAATTGATTTAGTACATAAGTGTATGAAGCATTTGAAATTTCAATATAGAACCGATATAACCTAATCAACAACAGTAAGGAAAGTTTCTAAAAAACAAACTCATACATATGCAAGAACAAAGATTGTAGTTTAATTGCTTGAAAGCTTACGCCCGTCGCAGAAAGAAACTTGTAGTGTACCAGTAAAGCTAGTATACAGAAATCGCAATATCAAAATAAGCAATCTGACTCACGAACAGTTCTTTCGATCCACGTACATATAATCCGCAATCCTCCTTTGGTAATTGCGTGTTGTTCTTGTAATGACTTTATTATTTCTACTCGCAATGTTACGTTCCCAAAGCGGAAATCCCAAAGCCCAGATCGACCGAGAACGCGGGTAACGCACACAACAGAAGTATATTGCGATTAATTGATGAGTTGTTTATGTAAAAAATCGTATTCGACAGAAGAATTGTGTTCACTGAGTTATCGAATAAAGAATCGATGAAATGTGAGTAATAACGTTAACGGGAAATCGAAAAATCAATAGTACTATCGATCTTCTGAACGTAACGGTATTGTCAGAACAAATTGAACTGAAGATATCAAAAACTGTACAATAGATTTTTAACCCGAAAAATTGTCAAGTAAAAATAGGTTTGTACAAGCTCTCCGATATATGCGATCCAGAAGTAAGATGTCTTTTTGGAGCTATGGTGTCCAGGCTTCTGCGGCATAATCCAGAACCGGGTGTATATATGTTTTCATCATGAGAGGAAAACACTCCGGGAAAAACGTTCAAATAGCCACCGTAACATGCTGAGCAGCACAGACGCGCTTTTGTAAACGGCTTTGCGATGCAGACCATTTTTCAATCCAGACACTCAAGTCCTTTTCTTCTTCGTTGTACTCCAGGTTTCTGTCGCCGAGCTTGTATTTATAGGAAAAGCCAAGGTCACGTCCGATCTGAATCATCTTCGAGTTTTGCATATTGAATGATAGTGTATTTTGGGATGGCTATTTGTAAAAAGCATTCAAATCGTTTTGCAGCAAAATTAAATCATCAGCATTTCTGATTCGCCGCCATACTTTTATATCGTCAGCAAAAAACCATCTTATTATTATTTGGTATTGGTATATCGTTCATATAGACTAGGAACAGTATTGGTCAAAGCAATGAGCCTTGTGGAACACGGCTAGTGACATCGATTTTCTGATATGTCTGTTGCTGAGTTAATCACTTATAAATTCATATAGTCTTCCAACAATAGCTTGTTTCTTTAGCTTGTTCAATAGTAAATTATGATCAACTCTATCGAAAGCTTTAGAAATGTCCAGGTAGCACGCGTGAATACAGCCACCCACATCTACAATCCTGGTCTAATCGTCTAAACTTGTCTGCAAATTTGTTAGAGAAACGCGATTTGCAGTATTTCTGTGGTTATTATTCGCTCAAAATCATGTGATGCCAAAGACAGCAATGTCACTGGGATGGGTGGCAGATTATTGACCTGGATAGAGGATTACTTGACTGGTAGAGTCATCAGCGTTAGAGTTGATTGGGCACGTCCAGTCCATTAGAAGTTACGAGCGGCGCGCCTCGAGGCTCATTCTTGGGGCTAATACTCTGCCTCGAAAGCCAAAGGTAATACCAGTGTTATGAAAAAATCCTGCCAAAACTCAGCAATGCTCAGAATGATATTCGTTAGTTTTACAAAGCATGTTTTCTGCTCAAACATGGACCACATAGGTACAAAAGGACATAGCCTTGCTGCGACGCTTATACCAATGCGGTACAAAACTGGTGACCGGATAATACAACAGGCCATACGAGGAGAAGATTGAACTCTGAATCTAGTTGACGTTTCGTACCACCGTGTCATGGATGAATTGAACCTGCTGTTCAACATTCTGCATACAGTAGGTCTCCTACTTGAACACCTGTTTAATCAGCAAGATGCACGTGGTTGCAGATCTCATGGCTAAAAGTTAACTATTCCACACTCTACATCTAATTATTGAAGGTTCTTCTTTGATGTCCGAGTTTATTTCATATGGAACACTCTGCCCCATATATCATTTGTGCATCAAGCCTTAACATGTTCAAGGCTGAACTTGAGAACTATGTGTTGACCAAATCCAACCTCGCACGTCAATATATAAGCATACTTTCCGTATTGAAGAAGAAACGTTGGTGCTTTTATGCATTTCATATATATTCAATCTATGGTCACTGTAAAATATTTGGTTTTTTGGACCATTAAATCTGATCCGGGCAATATGCCGCACAGTCACAGACAGCACATGGGCTAAGATACTGTGAAGTTGCCCAGGCAAAGACAGGTATGAGAAAAGAAAGTGTGTTTCAGCATGCAGCTCACGACCGGTAGCCAATGAATTTTGCACGATGTTAGCAGCACAGCAGAGAAGTACTTCCCGATTGAACTTCCGGGCAAAGATGGGGGTTAGCTAATCGTATCATTCGTCACTGGTGTGTCAGATCATGTTAAAATCACCTCACAACCTCCAGCAGAATCTCAAATTTATTCCAGGTCAAGCAAACTTAACGCTTAAAATCGACAAGGTAATGTGTTTCCGAGACCCCTCTAGCATACACTTCAGAAGCAGGTTTTGTATGCTGGACAGTAAAGATTAGGTTCAGTGTGACATGAAACAGTGGTAAAGCGTTGACCAAGGTTTCATTGTTGCTTTATTTATATGGTGAATTGAAACAGCCCAAGATTCAAGATTCAAGATTTATGGTTAAAAAAAGCAAATTGCTGTACAGTACCATAGGATATACGTATAAAAAATTAAAAATCGTTACTTGTATGATCATGTCAATGTTCTTCATAGGTGGAGAAAAATAATCCCCAATGTCGACACAGACTGAGAGAAAATAATCTTTGGATGGACAGTAGTTCCGTGCGTTAAAAAAATATAGACATCAATAGGTAGGGGCCAACGCAGTAGTTCTCAACATAATGTTTTGTAACCCTTGTTTAAAGATGTGCTCGTTCACTGAGGTAACAATATCTGTCGGCAAGCTATTCCACAAGAAGCATACACGAACAGCGAATAAGTGACGACGACAATTCAATCGTGAGTGTGGGATTCGAAGGGTCAAAGGGTGGCTGCGTGTGGGGACAACGGAACGAAACTTGAAGAGGTGTTTGAGAGGGTGGGATTTCGCGTGGATGATTCGATATGTCAGAGTGAGGCCGTGTAGCGTACGTCTGCGCTCGACGGTGCACAGTCCTAGTCTGGTCAGTCGCTGCTCAAAGGGTAAATTATTCAATCCAGTAACCATTTGGTTTCCTTGTGATAAATTTGTTCGAGGTGCGATATCTTTTTTAACATCCATGGCGTCCAAGCTTGTACAGCGTAGTCAACGGCAGGATGTATGTAAGTGTTTAGTAATTTCGCGAGTGAGTGTGGTGGGAAACGTCCGAAAATGCGTTTCAGTAAACCGAGCAAGCTGCACGCACGCATGAAGACGGTTTCACACTGTATGCTGTTCTTCAAAGTGCCAGACACCAAGATTCCCAGATCTTTTTGTGATGTACTCCATTCAAGCGGGTGGCTGCCAAGTGTATAGGTAAAGGGAAAGGGTTTTCCGACTTGCAACATTCTGCACTTGCGGAAATTAAATGGCAGTTTGTTTTGGATTGACCACTGGTGCAGCTTATTCAAATCTCCTTGCAGAACTTGACAGTCCTCGATGGAGTTGACCTTCGTCCAGATTTTTACATCGTCTGCGAATAAAACAAGCTTACATGCTAGTAAGTTCGGTAGATCGTTTATAAATATGAGAAACAGTATCGGACCGAGAACCGAACCCTGAGGGACTCCGCTCGTGGCTTCTATTGTTCGAGAAGTTTCACCATCTATTCTGACTTTTACTTTGCGTCCAGACAGGTAACTTGTGAACCATGTTAGTAGGTTTCCGATGACACCAACATTCTGCAGCTTCTGAAGCAGTAAGGAGTGATTCACTCTGTCGAATGCTTTAGATATATCTAAGTAACCGGCATGAACGGAACCCCCTTGGTCTAGTGCTTGCGTCCAGTCATTTAGAGTCGTTAGCAAGTTAGACAGGCATGAATATGTTTTCCTAAATCCGTGTTGTGTGAAAGTTATTAGCTGATGGTTCTCGAGATGTTCAACAAGTCGTTCACACACCAGGCGTTCCAAATTTTAGAAACCGCTGAAAGAAGCGTCACGGGGCGGTAATTCGCCGGATCAGAACGACTGCCCCCTTTGTAGATTGGTGTGATAACACCGGTTTTCCGTTGAGTTGGTACGGTTCCCGTAGTCAATGAGTGCCTGAATAGACCATAAAGTGGGCCGCAAAACTCTAGCTCGCATGACTTCAGAACAGCGGGTGTTATTCCATCCTCTCCTGGTGATTTGCGAACGTTCAGCCCGCGTAAATGCTTTCGATGTTGCTAAGGCATTCGACTTGTAGTGGGCGCGGCAAAGACGTCAGCGTTGACAAGTTCTTTGGACAAAATACTTGCGCATAAAATGATATTAGTGCATCAGCTGTATCCTTGACATTATCAGTCAGTGCGTTTTCTGTCTGGATAGGAAATACACCTGGTTTAACCTTGGTCGCGGTGTTTACGATGGTGTACAGCAACTTAGGATGTCGATCCATCTGGTTGATCAGCTTCCAATGGTGATATTGCTTGTCTTCTCGAATTAAGGACGTCACCTTGTTAAGATAATTATTTTGTCATGTAATATTGAAGAAATTATCTATCGATTATACAATCAACTCAGTCATTTGCGAAAACTTAATTAGTAATTACCTCCTCAAGATCGTATTTCGAATTCAGAGGAACGTTTTCACAAGAATGGTTGCAAATATTAATTCAAGTATTGGAACACATCGTAAGTATTTACATATAGAGAGCGCTTTGAAGAATTAGGTTTTTCAAGCTGTTTCAAAATCTGGTATGTAGAAATTCTTTATCATAGTTAGATCTGAATCTCTCATCAAATATTCGCGCTAAACGTCACCGCTTATTACAAACAGTAACAATATTAACAGCAGACCCACCTCAATGATTAAAGTGAAATCATTTACGGTTTTTCACCTGCAAGAAATGCCTGTATACTCCCGCTGTGTCGCACAACAACTGGGATATTTCGATCCCGGGTCAAAGGTCAGGTTTGATAAATGTTCAGCTAAACGTTGGTAAAGATCGATATGAGTAATTCCTGGTTGTTGGAAATCGGGTGGGTGGTTAATGACGCCAAATCAGTTTTGCGTATCATCATGAAACGTTGTTGAATTGATTTCGTGGTAACCTTATCATGTGTTTATGTATAACTAAAATTAATTCATCACATCATCTATCCAATGATTATTATCAAATCGCTCCTCAAAATACTTCAAAGGAAACGGGAAATTAAATAAAGAG
>JACCGJ010023653.1:0-16907 GCA_013407085.1 Atriophallophorus winterbourni | reverse complement strand
AACACCGTTTTTCGTTCAATACTTTCAGTTTGTGAGTAGTCACATCGCAAAATATGTTTTCAATTAATTAGATGTTGTGTCCGTAATGTTAGCCTGAATAATGTTCAACTTGTGTTCGCCAAGCTTACGTATTTGGTGTTGGAAGTTCTGCCATCAGGCTAGATGACATTATCAGAAGAACTTGTTTTGAAGTTGAAATTGATTGTTTTTTTATACGGCTCGTCTGTCCGTTCACCATCACTCCCGCGGATTGGTAGACTTAATGTTATGACTTCCCTGTATGCGCCTTCTCATTGGTCCATATGATGCAGCTAATTAAAAATGCCGGTTAATTACATTTATTGTTGGGTGCCACGCTTCCAGTCAGTCGTTTCCTTTGTCTAATATTCTCGTGAGGTCTCAGTCGACCTCATGCCCGAATTGGTCGATTGACATTGAGATTATTGAAATCCGGGCATGTCTGCGTACGGTCTATTGATGTTCATGTAGTTTTGGGCTCAGTTTGCGACCAGTTTGTCTGACGTTGTTCCTTTCCTAATCTTTACATGCAATCTTGCAGACACAGTTCGATCGGTTTTACTAAACTCTCTTTTGTCAATCGATTTCCATTATGTTCCGTTCCTTTTTATTTGAGTAAAGATGATGAAGTTTACATGGCGAGTGCTCTGTTGATCGACATGAATAGTAACGTTAAGTCAAAAGAAACCATTAGTTCGTCTTCTTCGATCTTTACGTCCTTCAATTTCTGCAAAAATTGTCGGGAAGAGTTGAGCGAATGATCCGAATCTGCCACTAGGTATAATAATGTTCTTCGCAACTCTTTTGATAACTTGTAAGTTGGTCCTCCTGGCAAAGAAACTATTGGGATCAAAGGAACATATTCTTTGTGTATTTTCGGCAATCCGTAAAAGCAGGGTATAGTGGAATCTTGTAGGCTCATTAATATTTATTGTATTCCATTCAGTTGTCCTATGTAAATAAATAAATTTTGGGGAAATCTTTTTGAAACACACAAGAGTGTTTCTTTTCAGTGTTTTTGTTTTCGTTGAAATTAACTGCTGTCCATCGTTTTTTCATGTGAGTGGACATGCAAAATGCATTAACTCTCTCACCTTTCGGTTATGAGACCTCTCCCATCTTTTATTCACAGGTAAACACGCATGTGCTCCCTACGAATCGATCTTAGTAGTGGTGGGTGTTTTAAGCACACCTCCGAATGAATCTGGGCACTCGGTTCGACTTGGTCGGCTATCTCGCTCTGAGCGAGGAAAACATTACGCTGCACGCCTGCAGTCTCTAGTTCTTTTCTAGCATATGTGCCGTCGTTTGAGAGGCGACCCAATTGAAACTTTAGTATCTTGATGGGGTTGAGCGGCGTTATCATGAACTTCTTCTTCACCTTAAGTCCCGAGCGGGGCACCCGCGGGCAGTCACTCAAACTTGCAAAAGAATAGAGTCCCAGATAAACGTTTTCAGCCTCAAGGAGGTAAATTTCTGGAACCGGCTTCCAGAAGAACTTATATCCTGCAGTTCTGTGACGAGTTTTTAGAATGGTTTGGACCGGATCTGGGGTAAGCTTTTTCCTGAATAATCCCTCTAATTACTATGCATGATTTGAAAGTTTACCATTTTCAACTTTATCTGTCAAATGAAATAAATGCTTGAGTTCTGTTTTTTATACAGAACTCTACTTTAGCTGACCTCTTACCGTACTGGTGAAGAGAAAGTCATGTTTAGTTTTCCAGCATCATTCATAACGAGGTGCTTCCTGAATACAACCTTGATAATCACTTGGCTTCGCGATCGTCGAGGATATCCAACGCACACTGAGTAAAAACGTTTTGGCAGTGGTGGTTGCTTCTCTGCAGCTTTCCACCAAAAGAAATTATAAAAGCTCGATTTGCTCGTTAGCCACATAAAATCCTGTACTACTGAACTGATACTGATACCGATTCTTCAATTTCTACGCAAATATAGTTGGCCTTGCAATCAGAAATCTTTTTGAAGCTATCTTACTCCAAGGTATACTACCGGATGATTGGAAACGAGCGGCGGTAGTAGCCATATACCTAGAGGGTCCTATTTCGGATGTACGCAACTACAGGCCAGTAAGCCTGACAAGCATTCTTTGCAAGTGCTTGGAAAAAATCATTCTGCACCACGTATGTAAACATTTGGTAGCCAATTCCTTACTATCCAATGCCCAGCACGTATTCTGGAAAGGAAGGTCCTGCCTAACCAATCTCCTAAGCTTTCTTGATGAAGTGACATGACGCCTCGATGAAAGGAGAGTAGTCGAAGTATGCTATCTTGATTTTCAAAAGGCATTTGACTCAGTGAACCATGGGTACCTTCTGCACAAACTATATATGTGTGGCGTCACAGGTGAACTACATCGATGGTTAAACAGCTCCCTATCTAATCGCACTGACAATGTTAGAAGGGGTGTGCTCGGAGGAATCACTGATTCTCAGTGGAGTGACTCAAGGCTCGGCGCTTGGTCAACTATTTTTCTTATTTTTGTAAACGAACTGGCAGCCTGCTTGAGTTCACGTTGCTTCCTGTTTGCAGATAAAGTCAGGATTCTAGGAACCGACAGTAGAGATACGCCTATCTCTGATTTAGAAAAAGTAATCGAGTGGACAAAGACCTGGGACTTACCACTAAACTTGGGGAAGAGCTGTCTTCTGACGACTGAATTAGCGGCAACCCAACTAGGAGTCGGCGAAGGAACTATCAGAATTACTGCCGCTTAAAAAGTTGATGATCTTGGTATTACTATAACACGCGATTTTAAGTTGTCTACCAAATGTGCCGAAGCTGCAAACAAGGCTCGCAGAGAATTGTTCAGACTTCGCTCAGCGTTATCTTGCCGAAAACCTTCAATCTTCATTACCTTATACAAAGTAGTCGTGTGGCCTCAATTGGAATACTGCGTTCAATCCTGGGCACCGTACTTAAAAAAAAGATATAGCATGTCTCGAAAGGGTCCAGCGCCTTGAGACTAGGATAGTTGATGGTCAGACAGGCGAAACCTATGAGGCAAGACTCAAGGACCTCGGTTTGTTCTTACTAAAGAGACGGCGGCTGCGAGGTGACCTAATAAAAGCCTTCAAGATTCTAAAGGGTCTTGCGGGTAAAAATATTACTGAATTCCTTAAACTTGCCCCAAAAGCAGCTACCAGGGCAAATTCTATGAAACTGCTTAAGAGAAGGCCGAGGTTGCTGGCACGTTAGCACGTTTCCAGCAACCGTGTGGTCTATTTCTGGAACAAGCACCCAGATTGTATAGTTAGCCTCCAAAACGTGTTGAGCTTTAAAAGGGAATTAGACACTAAATGGTCTATCATATTCCGGAACATCGTCTAATAAAAATGAAAAAAACAAAAACAAAAAACGTATTTTTACATTTTTATCATATCTGTCTAACCCTGGGCAACTTGACAGCAAATTAAACCACATGGAGTCTATGACTGTGTTTCACTTTGCTTCGCCTAGGCTAGTAATTTTATACACCATACATTATTCACGCATATTATTGAATTGTTTCCCGAATAGCTGACCTCTCACGGTGCTGGTGAAGGGAAACCCTACCTTACTTTCCAGATACACGGAAACCAGAACGTGTGAAAAGTACGAACTTTATACTCGATATCGAATTGCCAGGTGCTCAACCGCATACTGTCGAAGGAAATCTGGGCGCGTGGTTGGCTTTTAGCCACGTTCATCCCAGTGCAATAGATTCTTTCGTGTCAGGATAGGAAATATGTATTCGTCGAAAGTAAAAGTTGTTAGTGGAGTCCCACAGGGTTCCGTACTCGGACCGCTACTTTTCCTCATTTTCATCGATGACTTGGCAGCGTCGCTTAAGTGTCCCTGCTATATTTTTGCAGATGATGTCAAGATTATCGGATCACTGGATGAACAGGATCTTCTTGAGGATATAGAAAGTCATCAAGTTGTCTGCTACATGGGATCTACCAGTTAACTTCACTAAAAGCTATCTTTTGTCTAAAGTCATTAAGAAGCTAGAGGTGGCTGGTCCAGATGGTATACTGGAGATAAATGGGGTGTCGAAAGTTCGTGACTTAGGTATAGAAGTTTCAGGGGACTTTAAATGGGCTGATCAATGCGCAGTCGCTGCACAACGCGCTAGGAGAGAGCTTTTTCGCCTTCGTTCAGTTTTATCCTGCAGGTCCCCAGAGGTTTTCATACCATTATACAAAGCGGTCGTCAGACCACATCTCGAGTATTGCGTTCAAGCATGGTCACCTTATTTGGAAAAGGATATTGCCAAGCTGGAAGGTGTTCAACGTTCAGCTACTCGTATGATTGTTGGGCAATCGGGTAGGTCGTATCAGGAACGATTGCTGAGTCTAGAGCTCTTCTCACTAAAAAGGAGGAGGCGACGTGGGGACCTGATTGAAACCTTCAAAATCATGTCAGGTTTCAGTACTATTCATCCCAGTGAATTGTACGCTCTAGCGCCAAGTGTGGGTACTCGAGGCCACCCATTAAAACTGGCCAAGCGACATGTCAGGTCAAATGTTCGTAAGTTCTTCTTTCGTGAGAGGGTAGTAAATTACTGGAATCGACTGCCTAAAGAAGTTGTTTGTTCTACTTCGGTAGGGAGTTTCAAAAATAGACTTGACTCTGTGTGGCCTTCATTATTTCCTGATTTTTATCCGTAAGGGAATAGTTGGTATGATCCTCATGTTGTCTTTGGAACGCACTAATGCTTCTCCCCACCTATTATTGAGGGGAGTTTTTCTGAATTCCAGATTACTTCATACTAGAAGATATTGTAAGATATTGTCTGAAGTGGTGGACGCTTATTCTGTGGCATACACCGAAAGAAATCTGGACGCAGATGGCTCGTTAGCACAGACAGCCTGTGCAAAATGAACTGAACTTGAACTTGAACTTCAAGGTCGCGTTGATTTTCTTTTCCAGTCGTTTTGTCAGGTCTTCGTTTATTTGTCTGTAGGTTGTTGCCTTGAAGTAGTTGTTCAGCTTTTTCAATATTTTCTGCCTTGTTCATTGCGACGATCATTCTTCCGTTTTCGGCGGAAAGTGTAACGATTTGTTCTGGGGTCTCGTTTCAGTTTGTTTCAATGCTAATGTCCTGTTTAGATTGAGGTAGGTAGTCAATAGTCAATAGTTTTATTGTGGTAATAAAAGCAGATAGCTTGTAAGAAACCACTGGGTGGTGTGCACAGAGGGTCGCACAAAGCGTGCTAAAAAGCATACATGAGAGAAAAACGGAGGCAAATAGGCCTTATAGCGGGCCATGTTCGCGTATAGCATACACCTTGATTGGACATTTGTGGCTTTTTATAGGGAGAAGTGTCAGCCCAAGACACATTCCCACCACGTCCTCCAGTGCATGACGGACTTGCGGACGGTTGCTTTGGCGTGAGCAACGTTGATGCTTGTAAGCTGGGGAGAAAAGACTGGAAAAAGTGTTAGTCGTTTATGGATATGTGAGTGGTATGTAGTATAATGGGGTAGATCGGAATGGCGAAAGATAAACAAAAGTCACTTGAAAGTTGATTGCCATAGGTGTTTGTCTAGGCGTTGCTTAAACGAAGACAGTGACTCAGCACATACCACCTCCGGCGGGAGAGCGTTCCAGACACGGCATATGCGAAGGGGTAGGAAATACCGTCGACTGTTCAATCGGCTGTTCTGATGAGCAATCTTGAGATCGTGCCCACGATGATTACGTCGATTGGATAGAGGCATCAGGGACTTGCAAGGGTGCTGATTCTCTGTGAGAATGCGAAAGGTCAAAAGCAAATCTCGGCGGAGGAGTCGGTAGCGGATTGAGAAGAGACCGCTATAATGCAGCCGTTCTTCGTAGGACATGTTTTGAAGGCCGTTGATAAGCTTTGTTGCTCGCCGTTGTGGCTGTTCGAGGGCGTTCATGTCTTGTTGGAGCCACGGATGCCACGCACTGACTGCATATTCGAGCGGGGGGCGGATGTAGGCGGACAGTAGCTGTGGGAAGAGTCGTCGGTCAAAGCGTCTGAAAAGTCGCCTCAGAAGACCAACACTGTGGTTTGCGGTTCTTGCAGCCTTGTCGCACTGGCTGGAGCAACCCAAGTCTTGCTGTACGATGACGCCGAGGTCGCGTACCTGGTCCACATGGTGCAAAAGCTCGTCCCCCAAGTGATAAGCGTAACGAACAGAGTGTCGAATGGCCAAAATGTGGCATTTTGTTGAGTTGAACGGTAAATTGTGTTCTAATGACCACTGGTAGAGGCGGTCGAGGTCACGTTGCAGGATTTGATGATCTTCGAAGCTAG
This sequence comes from Atriophallophorus winterbourni, assembly GCA_013407085.1. Lineage (NCBI taxonomy): Eukaryota > Metazoa > Platyhelminthes > Trematoda > Plagiorchiida > Microphallidae > Atriophallophorus > Atriophallophorus winterbourni. The sequence goes on along the minus strand of JACCGJ010023653.1, from coordinate 10,599 downwards.
ATATACGACGCCAAACCTTGAGGTCATCCGCGAAGAGTAAAAATGAGCTTGATAAGATCATGCTGATATCATTGATGAATATAAGGAAGAGAGTGGGTCCGAGTACGGATCCTTGCGGAACTCCACTGGTTACCGGGAAACAGTCTGAATAGGCGTCTTTGACGCGCACACACGATGTGCGATCTTGCAGAAATCGGCTGATCCACGTCAACAAGGGGTCATCGATTCCGTAGTGGCGTAGCTTTTGAATGAGAATAAGGTGATCAACTCTATCAAAGGCTTTCGAAAAATCCAGGTATGCCACGTCAACTGCCACCCGGCAGTCCACGGCTTTCGTCCAATCGTCCCTGGCCAACAGGAGGTTGGATAGGCAGGAGTGTCCTGGCCGGAAACCATGCTGTTCATGAGCAAGGATGTGATTTTCCTCAAGGTGGCGTGTGATGGTGTCAGCTATAATACTTTCCATGACCTTTGAGATCACAGACAGCAGGGTCACCGGGCGGTAATTAGCTGGTAAGGTGCGGTCGCCTCCTTTAAAGACCGGAGTGATCAAGCCTTGTTTCCAAGTTTGTGGGACTTCAGCTGAGTCGAGTGAACGCTGGAAATATAGCGCCAGATCGTTTGAAATATATGCTGCGACTGCATTCAAAGCCTTTAGGTGTATGTGATCCATACCCGGGGAGCTATTCTGTCGCAGGTGGGTCAATTTGTGGCAGACGGCGTCGCGGCTGAAGATGATTGAGCTCAATGAAGGCACAGGAGACAGTGGTGCAAGTATGACTACGGACTTAGGAGCAGCACTGCGTACTGCGCGCCCAAAGTGCTGGCGACTTCTTCAGGTGACGTGGATAGATCCGAGGGGGTCTTGAACGAAGGGATACCTGTTTTCTTTTTCCTCCTAGCGTTGATCTCCTTATATAGCAGCTTAGGGTTGTCTAGAAGTCTCAAAGTTAGTTGTTGTTGATAAAGGAATTGATCATTACGTTTGAGAGATGTACACTGGTTTCGCAATAATCTGTAGAATTCCCAGTTCTCTGAGGTGGGGCATCGAGAGAAAGTATGCCATGCAAGATTCCGAAGTGCAATCATTTTTTTGGTCCGGCTTCTAATCGTCGGTCGGTCGCGTTTTTTGGTATTGCCTTCATCGTCGATGATAGGTCAAGTAATGTGTGCCATCGTGTAACAAAATAACTCCAAGCAGTATCAAGTTGCGTAGTATGTAGCAAGTCCCACGTGTTCGCGGCAACAAGCTCACGCAGTAGCGTGTAGTTCGTATTCCTCCTAGTAGTGGCGTCCGGTATCCCATCATAATGACAGTAGCAGAGGTAGTCATATATCAGCACGGCATGATCAGCATGACCCAGGGGTGGTTTGATCATCATGTTTTCGACCATCAGTTCTTCGTTGGTGAGTATCAGATCGAGGGTAGACGGGATCTGGTGGCCGCATAATCGTGTCGGTTCGTTGACATGGCTGTACAATGGATGGGTAGCAATCAATTCTGATAAGTGACGTCCAAACTGATGGCTGGGCGAGCCTGACAATGTATGTATGAAAGCACAAGCCTGATCCAGGCAAAGTGCCGCACAGTCAGAGACGATACACCCGGAGAGTTGAAGTCTCCCATTATGAGGACATGCGTGAAGTGTCGAGAAAGTCCGAGTCGGATGGCAGCCAGCAAATCCGAAAATCCGCATTTGGAGGGCGGTAGATCACACCCAACAAGGCCACGTCGTCGCGCTGCAAGAAAACTCTACACCACAGAGTGTCAGGAACAGACAGATCAGGGTCTTCGATCTCTTCACAGCGTAGTGCTTGATTGTAATACAGTAGGACACCTCCACCCCTAGTCTTACGATCAATGCGGAATGACAGCATGTTTGGGAGCATTAGTTCAGTATCCAATATGGTTGGGGTCAACCAGGTTTCTGTGATGGCAATGAGATCAAAATTTTTGTCGAATGGAGCAGTTTTAATTCGGAGAATTTGTTCATGAATCCTCGGATGTTCGTATAGCAACAGGGCAATGTATGGCGGTTGCGTTGGGCGTCGTGAGGTGTAGCAATTAGAAAGCCGATCCGGAAGGGATCGGCTGTGGTAGGTTTTTTGAGGCGGCTGCTTCACATAATTCCGGTTATTCGACCTCGGGTGTTGGGTCGGTAATTTTCGGCTCGGATCTAATCCGATTGGTATCAATAGACGAACGAAGACGAATTTCTGATGGAGCCTTCCATCGGTTCGCATACCAACAGTCGGGCGCCGACGTGACCATACTTTCGACTGAAATGTTATTTTCGTAATTCGGGGAGCATTACCTTTATAGTTCGGTGACTTGGGTAGGCGTTTTAGCGACGTTGCGAGTGTGGCGGTTATGTCAGATTGCTGCTGTATAAAGCGCCATTGCTCACAGTCGTGAATGTTGTTTTTTGGATTCGTCGGCGTCGGAAAGCTCAGGAATGCCGTGTACGTAGGTATGTTCTATATTCCTGGTGAGTGCGGGTACAATTCTTTGTCGGACTTTTTGTCGCGTATATTCTGACAAGGTATGAGATTTCAATATCGAATCCAAATTAGCCACGAATTGAGTGATCAGCTTCTTTCAACTGGACGTTAGGAAAACGATTATTTCCCATTCGCAATACGTGGCCAAACCAGCGAAATCTGTGTACGCAAACCTGTTTTTCTATGTCTCAATCGCTACTAAAGATTCTATTATGGATAGTTGCGATACGTATCCGATGGCGCCAAGTAACTCCAGTGATGGCGCGAAGACATCGATTGTCGAAGACCAAGCGACATGTTAGGTCCAATGTTCGTAAGTTCTTCTTTAGTGAAAGGGTTGTAAATCACTGGAATCGACTTTCTAAAGAAATTGTTTGTTCTACTTCGGTAGGGGGTTTCAATAATGGACTTGACTCTGTGTGGCCTTCAATATTTCCTGATTTTTATCCGTAAGGGAATAGTTGGTATGATCCTCATGTTGTCTTTGGAACGCACTAATGTTTCTCCTCACCTATTGGTGAGAGGAGCTTTTCTGTTGCATTCCAGATTACTCTCATACTAGAAGATATTTGTGAAGATATTGTTTGAAGTAGTGGACGCTATTCTGTGGCATACTACCGAAAGAAATCTGGACGCTCTGTGGCTCGTTAGCCACATACAGTCCTGTGCAAACTGAACTGAACATGCAGACCTCATCTTTCTTCCTTTCTTAGTGTTCAGGTTCCACATCGCAAAAGTGAAACCGCTCGCACTTTAGCCTTATAGACTATCCTTGAGCTCTAAAGACAAACCTGTTTGACGTCACCAATGACCCAAGATACGAAAAGCCACCACAGCAATAGAAATGCGAGCTGAGATCACCTTATTTAAACAAGCGTTGGTAGTAATGCAAATACTAGGTAAAACAGTCTACAGTCCCAATTTCCTCATTATTTTGGCATTAGTAATGTTTCGATTGGATTAATGTCCTCTAGCAGAACTTTGCACGTAGAAGGATCAAAGCGCATACCGATTGATGACATGGTACTATGTAGTCGGTCTAAAGTAAACTGAGCATCCATATACGAATCGAAGAGTAAAACTACATCGCCGGCATAATCTAAATCAAAAAGTTTTTATCGCGGCCCATCTGAATGCCCGGTGTCGGTACGCCTGCATTACATACATCCATTATAGCGTCAATTAAAAATTGAACAAAAATGGAGAAATTGGACACTTGTCGGACATCAATAACCGTAGGAAAGTTAGCTGAGAGGCTATTGTACACCTTAACACGCCCAGAACTATAGGAATAAAGCACCCGAAATATGTTGACGTGCTTTTGTAGGACACCTTTGATTGTTGTTGTTGGCCTCCTTCGGTCGATGTCGACCATGGATGTACATCACAGTCGCGTGAATGTTCAAGTTTTGCAGCTTTTGGTTAATAAAGTATAATAAGGTATTAAATAATGTGTTCCTATCGACCGAGTGAAAAGCATCCTTAAAATCAAGAAAGATCGCTACAGTGCGCTGCCTATAGGCATGGCGATGATCTAGGGCTTACTGGAGAGTGAACATATGATCGACACATTCTCTACCGAGACGAAATCCTGCGTGCTCTTCACGAATCTGTGATTCTCCGTGTAATACAAGGTGCCGAAGACATACTGAAGCACGAAGCTGGGTAATGACGGGCGTAAGGCTTATTCTCCTGTGATTGGAGCATGAAGTACGCAAAACGTTTTTGAAAATAGGTATGATTATAGATTCTCTCCAACACTGGGGAATAGTTTCCGTGTCAAATACCTGATGAAAAGGTCAACTAGAGTGCTTGATAGAATATCTCAACCGTCCTTGAACAGAACTGGGGCCAGTCCATCGGGACCAGCTGCCTTGAATTTTTTTCATTGCCCCAATACCGAGCTCGATTTCGGCTTCGCTCGGAGGCGTTAAATCAACAGACCAGGGTTCACAACACGAAATAGAAGGGAATGGACAATCTGCAGCTGGCCAGGTAAATTGGTCATGAAAATGTTCCGCCCAAGGAGACAACCAACGCTCTTTGTTAGTTATTAAAGCGCCAACTTTCTCTGTGATTGTCTCTCTAACTCCAGTGGTTTTAAAACCTTTAGCTCGAATGAGTTGAAACAGCTTTCAGACATTACCCGAATTGCTAGCTACCTCCTTTTTCTCACATTTTAGCGGCCACCACACTTCCCTATCTGATCGAATGATACGCTTGAGCTTATTTCTGACCTGTATTTGTTCTGCATTATATTGCGAACCAGAAGGAATTCTTCGCCTTTCTTCCAGTAATTGAAGGGAGTCTGGTAAATCCAGTGGGATCTTCTGATATAGGTGGAACTGCCACATGCCGACTCCGCGGCATCGTTTATTACAGTAGCAATCGCATTCCACTGCTGCGTGATATTTGCGGACACCACAGTAAGAAGCTTATCTGCTAAACCGCCGCGATAGGCTAGTTGAATTACGGGATGCATAAGCTTTTCAAAAGCTATGCGCTTATAGCTGGCTGTCTTCGGACCAAAGAATTTTAATGTTAATCTTGATCGAAGGAGCGCGTGATCAGAATTCACGCTAGTGTTCCAGAAAGAGCGACAGTCCTCAATGCAGCCTATCCATTTAGTGCTAATAGCGAAATGGTCAATTTGTGTCCATGGCTGATCATCGTTGGGCGGGCGCAAATTTGCATACTGTCTCTTTTTAGGCCTAAACGAAGTGCTACTAATAAATAAGTGAAAAAAGCATTCACCATTATCTGTCAGCTGTACAACGAGACTGAATGAACCACCGAGTTGTGACTCAGTAGCATCTAGGTGACTAATTTGAGCATTCATATCCCCAGCAAGAATAACGATATCAGAACACTTTGTGCGTCGTAAAAGTGTACAGAGTTTGTCGTAGAAGATATATTTGCTGTCATCAGTGCTAATATTAGTCAGAGCAAAAGAGACAACTAAGGACAAGCAGTGCTTAATTTGAGTTCGAGAAGTAGCGTTGAGAGAAGTAGCTAGTCGGACGGCACACATCCTGCTGTTGACCGGAATCCAGTCTAAAAGTGCGCTTTCTGCTCGCGAACTTAGAACTATACCTACACACGCTTGGCCCGAGGAGAGAAGCAAAAGCATCATCTGAGCGGCGCAAAAAGTACCTGTTTGAAAAAAATGGTGCAGACAATTCGAATATTGTAGAGAGATAATAAAGTCTTGTTTCTGACAAGCAACAAATGCCGATAGACAACTAATCTAGACAAAGGGCAAGAGCAGCTTACTGGACTGATTGACGCAGCGTTCGTACATTCATTGAACCGATGAACGCAAACGTGCGCGGTTTTATAAAGTGATTTTTTGGGGGCAGGATATGTTGAGATTAGAAAAAGTTCAGATAAGCCGCCTATCATGCTGGACGCTGAAGATTAAGAAATAAAAAGCGGGGAAGATGAGGGGGCAGAAAAGATTGAAGAGTAGGACCAGCAGCAGCTTGTTTTCAGCAGATAAGTCGACCCGATTTATCGTGCGCGACGGCTGATGCAATAAGAAATTGGAGTTGTGATTGTCATGGTGGTCATCATCATGAAGCACAAGTCTGGAGCCAGACAAAGTGCCAAGCAATATGAAGCGGGAAAGGCAGATAAGCAAACGCGTGAAAAAAGGAAAGCAGGCAAGCGGAACATGCAAAAGCAAATGCGAAAAAAGCAGATTGTTTTTGTAGTTTCACTGCATGCGATTTTGTGTTTTTTATAAAATAATACCGGATAAAAAATTATAACACACATAATAAAATACACTGACGCCACTGACTTCGGTTTGCAGCTATACCTCATAAGGTTTCCAGCCAACTATTAGGTGGAGCCTTTGGAATCCACCCAGGAAAACGAATACGCCTAACTTAACCTAGCGCTACGGTGAGTTTCTTCATCCCAACGTGCCACGTCATGGATTGGCCACCCGATCGTTTCTCCCAACTTCTGCAAGGCTCTGCGAATAAGGTAAACGTTGAGTAGGCATTCTTAAAACATGTCCCAACCATCGCAAGTGAGCAAGCATCAGCATTTCTCTCGGTCTGTGGCCACCTCGTCCTAACCCGCTTGCAGATATCTATATTTGTAACACGATGCTGCCACCGAATGCGATCAATCATACGCAGGTAACAGGTGTCAAAAACAAAGCCGACGGTCATCTTCCGCTCGGATAGACCAGGTTTCGCAGCCATACAGTAGTGTAGCACGCACCACTGCGTTGTACACTCGGCCTTTAGTATGGAGTGAAACATCGCGTCGACGCCACAAGTGGCGAAGATTAGCAAACGCTGCACACGCTTTGCGAACACGATGTGAGATCTCCTCCTCGGCACAACCGCCAGCAGAGAAGCAACTGCCAAGGTAAACAAAGCTGTCGACCAATTCAAGATTGACATCTCACACAGTTAAGTTTGTAAGAGAGCCGCTCCAATCCTGGGTAAGTGTTTTACACTTGTTATGCGCAAAGCACATACCATACCTTGAAGCTTCAAGTGCCAGGCGGTCCAGGGCTTGTTGCATTATATGTGGGTCATCTCCCAGAAGTGCGATGTCATCCGCATATCTAGGTCGGTAGCTCTCTAACCCGGCAGAAAGAAGTTCAACACCTGCGCCCACCAGACCAGTTAAAGCTTTTCTTAGGATATCGTCGATCGCGAAGTTAAAAAGGAACGGCGATATAAGGCAGCCCTGCCGCACCCCGCTGGAGATATTGAACGTGGACGACAATTGTCAGTACGCTCGAACACTGCCCGAAGTTTGGCAATATAATGCTTTTATAGATCAAAACATACGTCTCGGGCACTCCATGTCTCAGCAGACAGTTCCAAAAACTTTCGCGATCGATTAAATCGAATGCTGCTCGGATGTCAAGGAATACCACTATAGCTGGTCCACAAAATGCGTGGCGTTGCTCCAGTAACTGACGGAGTGTGAAAATTTGATCTATGCACCCTTGACCGGCACGAAACCCAGTTTGCTCCTCACGGATTTGCTCTTCCCGTTTGGTACTCAATCTGCGAAGCAGGATGGAGGCCTGTATTTTAGGAGCTACTGAAATGAGATTGATACCCCGATGATTCTCACAAGAATCGCGCGGTCTTTTTTTGAAAATCGGAGCAATTACTGATTTTCTCCAAAGGATCGGAATGCGTTCCTCAGCCCAGATGTTGGCGGACAGCGCTTAAAGTTCATGAACTAAAGCGAAACCGCCATCTTTGAACAATGACGGGAGCAAAGCATCAGCACCTGATTCCCCGATAGCGCCTAAGGCACCGGAGTACACGGTAAATATTTGATTGAGACGAAGCCTCGAGAGAAATCGACCATGGGATACAGTGTTTCGTATTCTCGAAATCAGTGGGTGCCGAAGGCCAGTTAAACTGTGCTTCAAAATGTTCTGCCCATCGCTCCATGCGCATATGCATGTTAAAACTAGAAAACCGTCTGCTTCACATATCAGCTCACTGATGCTTGGTCACCCGCTTCCAGTAGTTCTGATGAGTTAGAAAAGTTTTCTGAAATTGCCTACAGCTGCCGCAGCTTCCATTTCTCAAACTGGCAACCAGTTTACGTTCAATAAGCCTTCGTGACGCATTGTGTATGCTATCAGCAGAAAGCAATTGACGTTGGTCCATTAGTTGGAGAGAATTCGCAGAAACCCTGCGTTGAGCTACACGGGAAGTCAGCCCACAACTATCCAACGCGGCTGTTTCCGAGGAGGTTTGAATCCTACTCCATTGTTAATTGATACTATTTCGGCGAACTGTAGAAAGATGCAAACTCAAATTGGCCTGAAACCCTCGGAGAACCGGGAGATCAATAAACCTGGCAACATTCAACTGCCTTGCAACGTTTCTAAGTTTCCCACCAAAACGCATCGAGAGCGTAGCACAGACTAACGCATGATTGGACTCTAGACAGATGCATCAGTGTGAACGGCAATCTTGCACACTCCCTCGCCACGAGTAGCTGATAGCAATATGGTCAATTTGCGTGAACAAGGCCGCCGAAGGAGATCTCCAGGTGGAGCATTGACGCGTCGAATGGCGGAAGTTAGTGCTGGCAAGGTTGAGTCTGTGCCCTGAGCACAAGCTAAGCAATCTTTCGCCGTTGTCAATTACGATGACAATCGAGACCAGACCTTCCACCCGCAAAATGCTCGTTTAAAGATTAACAGTCTACACGTGCATTCATGTCTCCAGCTAGGACAACTATGTCACGCCTGGATGCAAGGCTAATGAGTTCTTGTAATCTTCCATAAAACTAATCCTTGTCAAGTTCAGAGCTACAGTTAGTCGGTGCCTAGGCAGCAACCACAAACAGGTCGCGGGATTGGTTGCGAAATCGACCTTTTTTGCACGAACCCTGTAGTCTTACTGCACAAAGGCGACTGTCGACTGGGATCCAGTCTAACAGCTCGCTCACTCAAGACGATTCCGACACCAGCTTGACCAGATACCATGGTATCGTCATCAGTGGAAATACGTAGATAGTGTGACTTGCGTAAGTTCGAATGGTTAGACAATCGTGTAACTGAGCTATAGTTATACAAGCTTGTTTCCGACAAACAGCAAACATCGACATCGAGGCTATCAAGTGTGCGAGCCAAGACTGCCTGCTGTTCGATGCAACCTAAAGTCCGTACATTACACGCCGCTAACTTGAATGGTACGCGCGGGTGGAAGAACGCTCCGGAAGCATTCGAAGCAGGTGAAATATTCGAAGTGGCTAAATTTGGAACAAGCTGCACTTCTGTCAGCGCTACCCAAATAACCACAAAACGGAAAACAGGTATTCAAAAACCAAAATATTCATTTGCATGCTTTTCCGTCACACACCCCACGACCGGTTCCGTGCTGTTTGCACTCATCAGGTAAGGACAGTACGATCAGGATCCGCATGCGCTTGAAACAGTGGAGGAATGGTAAACAAGGAGCGCTTGTATGCCACTGTTGGATAAGGCTGGTACGACCAACCTGTTCAAAGCATGTGTCCTAACACATGTTTAATGGGGTTAAACCCATAACCATGAACCAAAATATTCATTTGCATGCTTTTCCGTCACATACCCCACGACCGGTATTCAAAAAGTTTGCATGTAGTGTGGGATCATTTAAAGCATTTTGAGCAGAGAGCGTGGGAGCACGGGATCTGTCATTTTTACCTTTATTTTCATAATTGCTTGTGGGCGTGATACCACCCGGTTGCCCAGGTCGAATTAAGGGGTTGGCTTAAGGGGCCCCACCTGGAGCCTTTGGCTAAAAAGCCTGAACCACAAGGCAGTGGGCTGTGACTAAGTTTGTCTGAGCTTTATCCATCGACCTTCCTGGTATGAGTAGCTCTGCTGGCACCAAAAGATACCACCCAGTATAGCTCAATGGGTCATGAAGGTACGCAAACCATCGCACCACGTTAAGGTCCAGTCAGCGTGATGGGATTCAGTCTCAGCGCGATGGGGTTCAGTCTCAGCTTGATGGTGGTAAGTGGACAGGGATACTGCCAGGTCGCCCATGCCTAGACAAGAGAAAAATTAGGGTTCTGGACCAAAGCCTTTGGCTAAGGAGCCTCAACCACAAGACAGTGAGCTGAGACCGAGTTCGTTTGGCCTCCATTTATCGACCTTCCTGGTATGAGTAACTGCTAGTGCCCAACGGACACAACGCAGTATAACTCGATTTGTCACGGAGGTGCACAAACAATCGCACCACGTTAAGGTCTAGTCTCCGCGCTGATAGAATACGAATTGTCGATTATGTAGCTGAAGCAGTATCTATGAAATCACAAGCTTAATCTTGGCAAGGTGCCGCACAGTCAGACTGCACGTAGGCTAAGATACTATCAGGTTACCAACACCTAGACGGATATGAGAAATGAAAATAAAAATGGCGCGAGACTCGTGTTCCCTCATGCAGCTCAGTACTCGTGACTAATCGGTATAACACGGTGTTACCGGGTCGTGCTGAGCCTGTACGAACGCTCATGCGATAATACTGCAAGGAATTGCCAACTGCAGCTTATCACTAGCTGGAATCAGTGTAGCATGGTTTCGCTCGAGCAATTCATCTTGCGATTGTT